>NW_019014676.1:814002-838768 GCF_000150535.2 Carica papaya
GGGAAGGTTTACTTGTGCTATTCAAAGTTTATATGTTAAGTTATTAAATACTTCTTACTTAACACATGTGGCTCATCCCTTTTACATTATTAGAGAATATAAAATCCAAAAACAAGTTCAAGACTAATTAGCAACAATGACGGGACCCCCAAGGCATATAGGTAATTCTATCATCTACAGCTCGTGTGAATTTCATATTTTAATTTTGAAATGTTATCTCGTTCATTGAGTAAAGTAATTTTTCACTGAACTGTTTTAAATTTTATAATTTTTTTAATATTGAAAAGATAAGTACTCAATTATAATGATGTTATGTTTTCTTTTGAATAATGTCGACATTATATATTTTAATATTCAGTATATTAAATAATCGTAAATTTTTTTAAAAATAAAAATTGTCACTCCAAACATATTATATTAAAAAAAATATATAAACAACAAAAGTTAGTCCCCAACAAAAAAAAATACTAAACGTGTTAAATTCAGAATAAAAAATAAAACAATCTATTTCTATTCTTACATAACAATCCATAAAAAAAAAAAAAATTAAAGAGACATTAAGAAGAAAAGAAAAAATTTAATTTTAAAAATATGAAATAATTAATCAAGGAATATTCTATTAACAATAATAAAACACCTTTAGCAATAAAAATGTCGCTGATTTTGGATTTAAAAAAAATATGCAACTTTATTTTATTTTATTTTATATCCATCGAACTTAACCATTTCATATAAAATAAAATAATGTTTACGGCTCCACATGGGGAATTAAAAAATAAAAGTCGGCTAAATTTAAAAATATATAAATAAAATAATCAGAACGCGTTTTCAAATAATTTAATTTAAATTAAATTACATAAAATTTATTTTTTAAAAAATAATTTATGCTTTAATAATAATTTTAACATCTAAAAATAGTTTTTTTTTTAAAAAATAATAGACATTATTTTAATTAATCCAAAAATTTTAAATATCTTTTATAATTTACTGTTTTATTTTTTCTTTTTCAAATATTCCCCACACCCATACCACCAAATAATTATCACTACCACTATCCTTATCATCACCATCATGTTATCTTCTATCACAAAAGGTTTGGTCAAATTGGAGATTTTAATATTCGTTTAATTAGTTGTCTAAAATTTATTTTTAAAAATTATTAAAACTTTTTGAATTAAATGCTAATCTAATACTTAATTATTAATATTTAATATTTAATATTATAGCTCATGATATATTGCAAGATGGGTCTTATGAAATAAGCCAAGTAGGCCCATTGATTATTCTCTTTATAATCTTAATTTTGTATGTTTTTCTCAAAATATAAAATATTTTAATTATTATTTAAATAAAAGTATGTATTTGAAATTTATTTAATATATTATCATGACATTATTATACCCACTATATTTAATACCGTTTGTTAAAAGTATTATCAAATATATTTAATTTAAAATTTAAGTACTTAATTAAACAAAATATAATAATTTAGAAATTTAATTGTTTAAAATAAAAATTCAGATGATCAATTTAACCAAATCGGTGAAAGTTGAGCCATCAATGGTGGATTGAGCCGAACAAGTTTCTAGACTTACAGAGCCCTCTTCCCTTGTATATATATATATATGCACACCGGAGTCGCAGACAAGGATATCCAGTCTTGTCTTCCTCTTTCATTTTCTTTTCAATCAAGCTCTGAAATTTGAACAACAATGTCAGGTCCTCAGTGCTGTACAAACCCGCCAACCTTGGACCCTAACAGTGGAGCCGGCCATGTAGAAAAGCTTGCCGGTCTTGATACCTACATCGTCGGCTCTCCTGCATCCAACCGCGCCATCCTTCTCGTTTCTGATGTTTTTGGTGCGTTTTTTTCTTCATTAACGTTTTCCGCACACCCAAACAGCATTTTTGGTTATGGATATTTGCTTCTTTGAGATTTCCCTGTCTGGGTTTCTTTTTGTCTTAATGGTTCTCTTGAGTTTTTGTCATGGAATAGCTTTGTTGATCTTACTAAATCTTCCTGGGTTTAAAGCTTTCTTTAGATAGGCGGGTGATTCAGCATTTCTGGGTTTTGCTTGTTTGTTTGCCATCGATTTGATTCTCTGTTCTTTCTTATTTTTTAAGAAAAAAAAAGCTATTATTCATCATTATCTAACTATATATCTCTGGTGTTTTCTGTAGGATTCGAGGCTCCGAACTTGAGGTATGATGAACTTCCGTACTTATTCTACGTAGCTTGAATGACTTTGGCTGAATTTATTCTTCCCTCTTTTCATCTTTGATACTTTGACTTTTCATCATGATAAGTTTTGTACTTATTCCAATAAGTCAGCCAATCCATTTGGATAATTTCTTTTCAGCTTTGGAATTGGCTATATATTACTGTTAGCTGGAAAGTTACAAAAAAATATTTTGCTTTTCTGGGTGTGGGGAAATCAATTTATGAGAATCTTGTCTGCTGTGGTACAAAAATAGGTGGCTTCAAATTAAGTTGTTACTTGCCATGTTCTTTGTCTTACGTCTCCTGATATTCAGCATTCTTAGTGGTAAAGTCAGTTCATAGGCCTGAGCATGAAGCATGTACTTGCAACTCAATTATACGTCTTACCCAGTTCCCATATTTGAAATAGAGAACATATTGTGAATTCTTTAACTTATTCCTTTTTTAAAAAAAAACATCTCTTACCATAATTGTTGTTTATGTAACATGTGGAGCTCTCTGCAATATCTTGATAAACAAATCTATGGTGCCTCTTAAATGATAGAGTTAAATATATTTTCCTAAAAGTTTAAACTGATAAGAAGATGTTTGTGGATCGAGGCGTCTAGCTAATATCTTGTGAAAAATTAATAAATCGACGGAATCTGAGCACTGACTGTCCCAACACTAGACCTTTGGCTTTGGTACCAAATTAAATAATTGGTTGTAGTTTATGCTAAAAACTTAAGCTGTTAAGAAAAATCCAGTCTGTTCTCCATACACTAGGTATCTTGGTATCAAACCAAATACCATGACTCAGTACAATGTCTACTATTGAACTTTTGGGGCACAAGTCCAAACCTTTTACTTAATTTACACTGTTTAAGAGTGAATGAATTTCACAAGAAAAGAGAAGCTAATTTGCAAATCTACATTTTTATATTTATAATTCGAATATAAATATGGATATTTAAATGTATCCTACATTTGTTGTCTTGTAATACATGTGTTCCTTAATGAATCAATTGCTGACAATAGATTTTAGTTAATCTTAGTGTAAATAAGGATCAAGTCAAAATGACTCAGTACAATGTCTACTATTGAACTTTTGGGGCACAAGTCCAAACCTTTTACTTAATTTACACTGTTTAAGAGTGAATGAATTTCACAAGAAAAGAGAAGCTAATTTGCAAATCTACATTTTTATATTTATAATTCGAATATAAATATGGATATTTAAATGTATCCTACATTTGTTGTCTTGTAATACATGTGTTCCTTAATGAATCAATTGCTGACAATAGATTTTAGTTAATCTTAGTGTAAATAAGGATCAAGTCAAAATGACTTGGCCTTTAAAACTAGATAAGCATATCTTGCATAATCCACAGATACTTGATTTCTAATAATAAATCAATGTTGTTATTTTGTCTAAGAAATATTCTCTAGCACAGTGTCATCCCAGTTTCATTTATTTTTACTGTTTGCCGTCTTATGCTGTTTACTTTTATTGGAACTAATCTTAGTTTTTCCTGTAAAGAAAACTTGCGGACAAGGTTGCAGGTGCTGGGTTCTATGTGGTTGTTCCCGACTTCTTTTACAAAGATCCATATGTACCTGAGAACGTTGATCGGCCTCTCCTTGTGTGGTTGAAAGACCATGGAGTGGTTTGTTCTGCTCTGTAATTATGAGTCTGTAAACAATAGCTTATTGAGTTTGTTAGGATTCTATTTGGTTGAAAATTTCTGTCATACTTCATTTTGATTTTAGCTTTGTCTGTGATTATTGTTCTTTAAGCATTATATCTGCTTATAGGATAAGGGATTTGAGGATGCGAAGCCAGTAATTGAAGCTCTTAGAAGTAAAGGTATATCTGCACTTGGGGCTGCAGGCTTCTGTTGGGGTGGTAAGTTAGTGTCACTTTTCAGTAATTTTAGTAATTTTATTATCCTCCTTGTTATCCCAACTTAGCATGCTTAGGAAACTAATTTTATCCAGTTTTCATTAGCCGGCAGTTTGATGTGAGATTTTATCAGTTTGACAGATGAACAATTGCATGATTGGCCATCTAATGTCGATTCCTCTTTTATTGGCAGCTAAAGTTGTGGTTGAACTGGGAAAGTGTGGGCTTATTGAAGCTGCTGTCTTTTTACATCCTTCTTTGGTCACTGTGGATGATGTAAAGGGTAAAAGCTTCAATCCTTGAACGAAAGCCTTAGGTGTTATAAGTTTCAATCCTTGAAAAGACTTATAAGCTCTTAAGTGTTAAAACAAATACATAATTGTTTAAATTCTGTAGAAAAGTTTATAAACTTTTGCTGATAGGGATGATCTAGGTCCCAGTTAACATGTTACTGAAGCCTGCTTCAGAATTTTGTTCTCAAGCTGACTTCCTACTGGTTCTTTCAGAAATTAAGGCTCCACTTGCTGTACTGGGGGCAGAAATCGATAACATCTCTCCTCCTGAACTCGTGGAACAGTTTGGAGAGATCTTGGCTGCTAGAACTGATGTATGAATTCCAGACCTGTTCTTATTATAAAGAATGGACATTAAACCAAACAAAATCTTCAATGAATTGTATAAGCAGCTTCGAAATATAATTCATTTGTTTATTTTATATGTTTACTACAGGTAGATGGGTATGCAAAAATATTCCCGAAAGTTGAACATGGCTGGACTTTGAGGTACAACCCAGAAGATGCAGAAGCAGTTAAATCTGCAGAGGAGGCTCATGAAAACATGCTGGAGTGGTTTGCCAAGTATGTTAAATGATAAACATGTTATGATGATGGAAATCTTGTGCGTTATCTATAATAGAACTCTGTTGCTATGTCATAATAAAATGGTCGAAGAGCGCTGTGTAATTTTATTGTTTTTTACTGTGAAAACTGAATAAAATCATGAGATTTATTGTTTGAGGAAACATTTGAAGAAATCGTTGCTCGCACAACATGACATAATTTATTTGGCAATTGGTGCGAATTAATGTCATATCATGAAATATCCTTTGGTTTTTGGCAACACATTGATCCGCGTTTTGGCACAAATTGGTGTCATGAACATCATGCGAAAGAGCGAGGCAGACATAGCATGATGGAAACATTGAAATGTAAAAAAAAAAATGCATTTGCTGGTATGAAAGTAATTCTAAAATTTAATTATCTCGATAAAATATATTACAATCAAGTACGATAAAATAGACGAGAATTAACTCTCTATACGAGAAAAGATATCTTGAAATGGAATAGTTTAAAACTAGATTAGAAAATTTTTAGTCCATAAGATTGATCTAAATGGTGGTTTGGTGCAACATGAAACTTTTATTTCTGAAATTAATTTTAATTTTAAAATTTTTAATATTTATTTATAAATTTATTATTGATTTACTTATAAAATAATGAAAATTTTCTTTAAACTAATACAAACATAAGTTTTTGAAAACTTTTAAGTGAAATTGAAACCATATATTTTTAAATTATATAGAAATAAATAAAGTTTATAATGCATTCTTCTAATTTAATGTAAAATTCTATATAAGATTGATGTTGTTACATGTACTAAAATTTATATTATTTTATGTTTGGAACAAAATACAAATTTAAAAAGGAATTTTTATAAAATTCTTAAAATCTTTTTATACAGAATATACAAAAGGTCAATCTGAATTTAATCTCTTCTAAGTTGGTTGGATTTGGATGCTATAAAAGTCTTGCATATACAACAGGAAAACATACAAGTTACAGAGAATGCTAACAAGATTTGAATTGGATTAAATCAAATAATATTTCCTTTGATCCTCCTACGCAAACGCATCAGAAAAATTGATCGGCTAGACTCCATTTTAATTTACTCTTCGGTCTGGATTTACATACTGTAATTGGTCTTCGTCCCAAACCGATGAACACATTGCCCGGTTCTTAGAGAAGCTGAACCGAATTGAAAGAAAAATAGAGACTTTAAGTCTCACCCACCCAAGATATTATTTTTTAAGTAAAAGATTATCTCTCTGATCTTTCAGTTGACTAAGTAATTAATCATTCATATATTTTTAAAATCCCCCCACTAATTTCTCTCACGTCCCTTACATTTCTCTCCCGTGTTTCTCTCATTTCTTTAATTATATTTCTCTCTCAGTCTGCAACTCGTCGCTTTTGTCCATGCTAATTTTTAGCATTAAAAAATAATTTCTAGTATTAAAAGTTTAAACTTTCTTCCTCTCATCTCTCCTATAATTAGCACCTGGTAAAACAAAAGACTGGGAAGACGAAGAAGATTGATTTGAAGAAGTTGCAGATTTTTAAGATCAGTCAACTAAAGCGACGTCGTCAATGGGGAAGAACAACGCCATAGCTGCACTTCTGGTTCTGGTGGTGATGGCTATGCATTTCGACGGCGTGGTTCCCAGTAAGATATATCTTTAAATATTATGTCCTCCTAACAACTCATGGCTTATGGGTATAATAAGCACTTATAAAGGACGAGCTTATAATCAGCTGTGTGTGTACGTGGGTTTTAGAGATTTCAGTGCTTGCTTTATCAACAATTTCAGGTCCTAAATGCTACTTAGACTCACCGGTAATGGACCCGCACGGTGGAGAAGGCCATGTGCATAAGCTCGGTGGTCTTGATACCTATCTTGTTGGCTCTTGTGATTCTCACCGTGCCGTTGTTCTTGTTTCTGATGTTTATGGTACCCTTCTTCCAACACTCTTAAATGTATATAATTGTTTATTTATATATGTGTGTATAGAATTCTTACAGACGAATGCTTGTACTCTTGGGATGTGCTTGTTTGTCCATATATGGATTTTGCATTTGCTTTGTTGATCTCCAGAGACTGTATAATGTATGCCCATAAATCTTATTGTCTTTCTGATACAGATGGGTAATTTGGATGATAATCCTTAATGTTTCTGTTGGTTTTGGACCTCTATTTTCTCCTTTTCTTTTTGTCATTCCTTCATCAAGAATTTTCTGGAATTAGAGTTGGTTTTAGTGGTAAGGATGAGAACTTTTATTTGAATTGAGAATCTATCATCCAAATTCCTTTTCACAATTTTTCATGAGTTCAAAATTTTTATCACATTGAATAGAATTTTAAAGTTTTCAAATGAATTTTACAGAAATTCTTGATTTGCTTCAAACATAGCATTAGTTTTCGCATGTTTTTCTTTACAAGTTGACAATCTTTATCATATATTACTATCTAACTTTATATAATAACTCGTCTTTCCTGTAGGGTTTGAAGCTCGAAACTTGAGGTATGATATCGAAAGGGAGCTCGAGCTATGATAACTTGATTCAGAATCTAGTCATCCTATATTGCTCAATTGTGATAAATTCGGCTCAACATTAGAAAGATATGTGATTGTTGAACATCATAAAAAGACTTAAATTGCACGTCACTAAAAATTTTAGTTTAAACTTTTGAGAGCCAATGATTTGGATACAAAAATTATTGAGCTAGTAGTACTAGTATTTAGGTCTAATGCATTATAAATAGTGTCAAATAGGCTCCACATTAGAAACATATGTGATTGTTGAACATCATAAAAAGACTTAAATTGCACGTCACTAAAAATTTTAGTTTAAACTTTTGAAGGCTAATGATTTGGATCCAAAAATTATTGAACTAATAGTACTAGTACTTAGGTTTAATGCATTACAAATAGTGTCAAAATATACGCTAGTTTAGTTACTCCGACTGATACAATTCTAGACCTTGTGGACCTCTAAACTATGATTTATGATTGTATAATATGTTATCTTGATGAGAATATTAAAACTTTGAGTAATGAAAATTGTAGTATCTCAATTTCATATAAAAAAAATATGAGACTTTTAAGTTTCATATAAAAACTTAAGTCAAATATTACTAACAACTTGAGTTTAAAAATTTTGATTTGGATCAGAAAGGTTATTAGATTAATGGTGTCAGAATTCGAGAGGTTATACAAGAACAATTTTAATAACTTCAAAATTTTGGAGCAATTGCCACCCTCTTTGATGTAATTGTATTATGTTTCCTCTTGTATGGCTGCCCAATTTTCTTTTGGAACTAATCTCAGTTTCTGCTGTGAAGGAAACTTGCGGACAAGGTTGCAGCTGCTGGATACTATGTGGCAGTTCCTGACTTCTTTCATGGAGAACCATTTGTGCGTGGGAAACCTGATCGACCTCAAGCTGAATGGTTAGCAGATCATAAACCGGTTTGTTCTTTTCTTTTTACGGAATTTATAGATTCACTTCCAATTATTTGATTATGTAACAGTCCATACCTGTAGCTTTTTTTGACACTCAATACCTTTGATTTAGTAGATAGTAATTTTTAGAAGAAATCTATACATGGTGTTCTTATAAAAATGTACGCATGGAAGTTCAACATAAATAAATCAAATTAAGAAAAGAAACCTCGAAAATATTGGAAAAGAAGAGTTAATTTTATAGCAAAACAACATGGTACTAGAGCGTAGTTTACCATTTTTGGATTCTTGGAACTTATAAATGATTTTGGATTTTACTTGGAGATCAAACTTGCAATCATACGTCAAATCAAAGTTTTATTTTTCGGTTTGACAGGTTTTTTTTTAAACTGTTTTCTTCGAAAATATGGCAAATGTTTTTAAATTTTCTAAACATTATGCCATGTTTGCCTTCCTGCATCCTATAATTGTTACCTACTCTCTGAAGCATTATAACTGTTAATAGGAGAATGGATTCAAGGATGCAAAGCCACTAATCAAAGCCCTTAGAAGTAAAGGTATATCTGCAATTGGGGCTGTGGGCATCTGTTGGGGTGGTGAGTTATTTTCATCTGTTCTTATTTTTTCAGTAGTTTAATCGTTCCCTTTGTTATCCGAACCTAGATATGTATAAGAAACTGATATCCTTATGGCCTTTATATTTGTGAAGAATTTAATCTTTATCATGTTAGTTTGGCATATCAAGATGTGTTATTTGTCCATTTAAAATTGACTTCCTTACACTATTGGCAGGTAAAACTGCGGTTGCATTGGGAACACACGAGCTTATTCAAGCTGCTGCTTTGTTTCATCCTTCTTATGTTAGTACAGATGAAATAAAAGGTACTGAGTTTCGCAACCAAAACGATGTTTAGGATTGCTTAAAGCTGTCATTTTTATTAAAGATTAGATAATTATATATAGGAAGGCTGAGTAATTAATTTAGTTAGATACACAAATAAGCAAATACAAAAAATTAGGAATATAACCATAAGGGATCATCTTGCTGTTAAGCAAGTGTTGACTTGTAGGTCAAATCTTGGGTTTAATTCCTTGAAAATGAAACCATGGGCGTAAATTCGCAAAATCTTAATGTGGATAATTTGCCATTGACTGGACCACGGAGGACTAAGTATTAGTACACAAAAACTTGTTCGAGCATATCTACATTTTACATGCACAGGTGGTGGAGATAGTATAGGTTCCAGGATCATGCCACTGGGGCTGCTTCAGACTCTGCTGCAGGGCATCTCTGCTACCAAGTTTATGAAATGTGCAAGCATATTTGGTTTTATTGATTGAATGACCTGTGGGACATTGGGAGGGAAAGGGGTTGTAAGCATCCTTTACAGATCAATAATTGAATGTTGTGTTCTTTCAGGGATTAAGGTTCCCATTGCCATATTAGGGGCAGAAGATGACCATCCTGACCTCTTTAAACAGTATGGAGAAGTCTTGGCTGCTAGACCCGAGGTATACATATATATACATATTTATGTACTGAACACAAATGTTTTCTTTGAATTGTCTCTGAACTCTTAAAACAGTTGGGATACGGGTCATTCCATGTTTGGAACAATTGGGGAAACAAAATCATTCTAGATCCTTGTCTGCATGTGATACGTATTCTGAACGATTTGGTATCTGTTTTAAAAGATAAAACCTCAAAATTTCTTTACAGATCGATGGCTACGTGAAGATATTTACAAATGTTTCGCATGGCTGGACGATGAAATACGATCCTAAATGTCCAAAAGCAGTAAAGCGCGCCGAGGAGGCTTATCAAGATATGCTGGACTGGTTTGGCAAGCATGTCAAATGATCTATAGAAATCCGGTTGATATTTACAGCTTGTTCAATAATCTTACATTGTTTGAGGTCAAAATAATTATCAAAGTTTCACTATACAAAGAAAATTATGAATGAAGATGGCGAAATTCTTGCGCCTTGCTATATTGCGCCTTGCTATAGTTTTAATAGAATAGAATTATCCAAAATGCTGTAGGTTTAAGAAGCCCCTGCGAGGTTTCAATTTCTCGATGCAATAAGATTGTATCATTGAATTAGCAATAAACTACATACAATACAATATATATATACACACTATTATACGCTATCAGAGGATTCCATACAACACACACAACCCAGAACGATATATAGAATATACAATATACATGCACAAGTCGCAATACATACAACTTGTAAGCATGGGTCAGAGCCCATTGATTAGCTACCAGAGGATTTCATACATAACATACAAACAAACATATATATCAATATCTATATATATACACGCGCTATTACAAACTTCGACGTGTCCAAACAATGGAACCCCTTCAAAAATTTTCCTTCCTGATCATCATCTTCTTCGCCATCCTCTCTCCATCTTTCTCAGACCGCTGCAACCCAGAAGACAAAAAAGTTCTCCTCAAGATAAAAAAAGCACTACACAATCCTTACCACCTTGCCTCATGGAACCCAGAAGTCGACTGCTGCATATGGTACTCACTCAAATGCAGCCGCACCACCAACCGAGTATATAAACTCACCATCTTCGCCGGCCAGATCAACGGTCAAATCCCGGCCGAAGTCGGCGACCTTCCCTTCCTCGAAACCCTAATGTTCCACAAACTAACCAACATCACTGGCCCAGTCCAACCCGCCATTGCCAAACTCACCAACCTCAAGTACCTTGATCTTAGCTGGAATCATCTCTCCGGCCCAGTTCCCGACTTTCTCAGCCAGCTCAAGAACCTAATCTTCTTGGATCTTTCATTTAATCAACTCTCTGGGTCTATCCCAAGCTCGCTCTCCACCCTTCCAAACCTTACATCCATCCGCCTGGACAGAAACAATCTCACCGGTCAAATACCGATGTCCTTCGGTTCCTTCGCCGGAGAATTTCCATACTTAATCCTGTCTCACAACAAGCTTTCCGGCAGCATACCGGCATCATTGGGTAAAAAGGACTTCGGCAACCTTGATTTGTCGAGGAACAGGCTCGAAGGCGATGCGTCGATGGTGTTCAACTCCAAAACCAGGTGGATTGATCTGTCGAGGAACTTATTGGAGTTTGATTTTTCGAAAGTGGAGTTGTCGGAGAACTTAACATGGTTGGATCTGAACCATAACAAGATTACAGGGAGTCTGCCGGAGTCAGCGATTGTAAGCTTGCAGTTCTTGAATGTGAGCTACAACAGACTGTGTGGAGAGATCCCAGTCGGCGGCGATTTACAGAGGTTCGATTACACTGCGTATTTTCACAATCGGTGCTTGTGCGGTGCTCCTCTTCCGCCCTGCAAGTGATTTACAGAGATTCAAACTGCTGCAAGTTTGTATTTAATTTTTACATTTCATGAAATTCTAAGAGGGAAATCGTGTGTGGTAAGGGGGCTATGTATTTTAAGAAATTGTTTTATGATTATAATGAACGTGAAGATGATCAATAAACTTTTTTACGGAATTGTGTGTGTTAATATTAAGAGTTGATATTATAATTAGTGTATATGTATAATTTAATTAATATTAATTTTTAATAAATAAGATTTTTATTCACTATAAAACTTAATTTTTACTTTGCATTTCATTTTAGATTTATTATGTTTTTATTTAATTATTGAATATACAAAAATTATTTTACATAATTTAATTAAGTTTTATTCATATTTTTTACTTTTATAACTTAAATTATATTCTAAATTTTTATTTGTATATATTCTAAACTTTAATTAATTAAAGTAATAAGACAAAAGTTTGGAAAGGCAAGCACGGTGGTTGTGTGGGGGGAGGTTTTGACTTCTTGACTGGACCAAAACGCAAGTGGATAGCGCACTAAACGCACAAATTTGTCCCACTTGGAACTTTTTTGACTACATAATGTGTGACAATTTTACAAGTTTTAAACCAAAATTTGGATCTATTTTCTAGTCATTAAATTAGCTCTCATAATCTTTCTACAAATAGCAAAAATGTTAGGATTTGGACAAAAATGTTATATATAATATCGGATAGGTTGGTTTAAAAAATTACAATATAGTTTGTTAATTTAAAATTAGAGATTACTTTATTTAAATAGATAAATTAATTGAGTTTTAACGTATGATTATATATATGGGGATTTATTTATTATTTTTTAAATTTAAGACATTTTTTTTTACTTATAATTTTATTGATTAGATCTTAGATGATTATATAAATTTAATATAGATGTATGGTAGTGTATGTAGTGCCCGGACTGAGGGGAAAAAAAAAAAAAAAAAGCCACGTCGGCAGCCACGTCAGCAGGCCCGGTCAGCAGTCCTGGCCAACCGGGGCCTGCCACGTGGCAAGACCACGTCGCTCCTGAACGGGCCACGTTGGCGATCCGCGTGGGCGCGATCGGACGGCCCAGATCAATCGCGTGATCGGACGGCCCAGATTTAATCGCACGGACGGCCCAGATTTAATTAAAAACGGACGGCCCAGATTAAAACAAAATGGACGGCTGAGATCAAAGGGCAAGGGGTTATAAATAGAACCCCCACACCAGACCACAAACCCTAGCCGCCTGCCGCTCGCCGGAGAAGACGAACCAGAGGCCGACCGCCGCCACCTGCCGCCGCACCGGGGAAATTTCCGACCGCCGATCGAGGTAAATTTCATACCCCGACTCGTTTTTCCACGCTGATTCCTCTTATGGCCAAATCGAGCCAAATCCCGGGCCAAACGGCCGGAATACGCGGCCGAAGACCAGCGGCGCCGCCGCGCCCCCTCTCGATTTTTGCCTCCGACGAGGCCCTTCCCGGCCTCCGTTTGATGCAATTTTTATATCAACGTGATCACCATTCTTTTCTCTACAGGTTGACCGGAGCCGAATCACCAAAACACGAACCTCGCCGGAGAGCCGCCGCACCCGAGAGCGCCGCCGCCGGTAAGCTCTGTTTTTCCGTGATTTTTTGGCCCCCCGAGGGCCCTAGGGTTGTTTTCTCACAGGGACCGATGCGAGTGTGGCCGAATTCGGCCGAAAACGGCTGAAAACAGCCAACCCGAGGCGACTCACCGCCGCCAGCGGCGGCGCCGTCGCCGGAGCACGGCGGAGCCGCCGTGCCGGAGTTGCGATTTGGGCCGAAAGAGGCCCTGGGCCTAATTTGGGTTTTTTTTTGGAACACGTGCAGGTACCGTTAGTGTGTTTCAGTTCCCCGGGAAAAATTCAGGGAAAATTAGGGACAGCCTGTAGGCGCACTGTGAATCGTATTTGGATCCCGAAAACAAGTAAGGACCCCTCACCCTATTTCCTATCACGGTATTAAAGTTCAAAATGATAAAACGGTATTTTTTGAATTAACGCATGTGTGAAATTGCTTAAGGTTGCTAATGGAGCCCGAGTCTAGTGTGATTGATGATTTACTGTTATTTGGCCTGTTTTACAGCTTTAAATGCATTATGAGGTTTGATGTGTTCATTTTATAGTTTCGAGTGCATATATTACTGTTTTATTAATTATGGGTTGAATGACTGAAGAACTGATACTGTATGTTGTCTGTTTGGCATGAATTACGATTTGCTTGTTTAAATGTGAATTGATGATGCTTATTGAGAAAAAGGAAAATGAAACATTGTGTAGACTGATAATTGTATGATGGGGTCAGCCTGACTAGATATCCTGCGAGATGGTGGACGGACCGGGTCCGTAGGGAACCCTACCGGGATTGTGGTCTCACATGCCGGACGAGGTATGGAGATCTTATGGTTTTGGCGCCCATACCGGACGGGGTATGGGGACGGCCCGTTTCACCCTCATACCGGACGGGGTATTGAGGTTTATGGTTTTGGCGCCCATACCGGACGGGGTATGGGGACGGCCCGTTTCACCCTCATACCGGACGGGGTATTGAGGTTTATGGTTTTGGCGCCCATACCGGACGGGGTATGGGGACGGCCCTGGAAACCGATTATGAATGTTAAAGGTTAACGGGTAGCGGGACCCCTATGGACCCCCATGGATACTAGTAGGCTGGTAAATGAGAAAAGGATATGTTGTATAATGATTGAATTATAAAAGGCGTGATAAGTGCTATGTTTTACAGCTTATATTATTCCATGTTTGTGATAATGTTATTGTTTTCTTATATTGCTTCATGAATTCCACCGAGGTAAGTGGATGGTAAAGGTTTTATCATAAATAAAAAGGATTTGTTGTAAATCATGCTCCATTGGTCTTTTGTGTTTTTCTACCCACCTTTACCTCCGTGACGGTGAGATATCGTGATGTTCTTACTGGGCTAGTGTAGCTCACTCCTTATTTAACCATTTCAGATCAGGAAGACATGGTTCCCGAGCCCGTTCCGCAGGAGGACGACGAAGGGGATGCCTAGAGACTCTGTAGTCATACTCATAGTTTTATTTTTGAGTTTCTCTCTTAGTTAGTTTAATCTTTTATACTTTAAGTACGTTTTTGGTTTTCGTGTAAGGGATGTTAACTGAAATTTTGATCTCGCTTCCGCATTTAATATTTATAATATAATTCCCATTTTTTTTTGAATTACCGGGGCTGCTACAGTGTATTTAAATTAAACTTTAGGGCATTATAAATATCATTATTGTACTTCAATTTAGTCGTTTTACTTTTTATTTTTTAAACAAAAAATCAAATGACAAATTTTTTAAAAAAGCAAAAACCCTCAATATCTTGAAGTAAATTGGAAAATCATAATTGAAATTGTAAAGTCCTTGAGAACTATCATTAGATGCATTGAAGAAACTTAATTTAAATCTACAATTTTATTTGCAACAACTTAATTATATTCATGGTTTGCAACCTCTTGTAAATTTTAATTTTTAGTTGTATTAAATTTTAATTACTTTACACGTGAAAAAAAAGTTTGGGACTAATAAATTATAATTTTACTTCTCTTTAAAAATTTATATTTTTTTCTGAATAAATCAATATTAAACTAATGCCAAATAAATAAATAAATAAATAAATAATATTTGTTTGCGTGTGTGTGTGTGTGTGTGTACACACAAGCATATCAAATAGGAAACTAAAGGATCTTGGTAAGCTGTGGGCCAGGGGGGTCACCCTGCAAATTTAAAAGCGTCGACTGTGCTTACCCACTGTGTTTCGGACTCTCATTTCTTGCTTCATCAACAATGGCAGGTCCTCAATGCTACGCAAACCCACCAATCTTGGACCCAAACAGTGGCACAGGCCATGTTGATAAGCTCGGCGGCCTTGATACCTATCTCGTCGGCTCTCCAGCGTCTAGCCGCGCAATTGTTTTTGTTTCCGATGTTTATGGTACGCTTCTTCCAGAATTCCTGCTTCGCTCACACATATATAATGTATATACATCAATGTTTGTCTTTGTATTTGCTTCTTTGTCGATATCTGAGTTTTGCATTTGCCAAGTATTTTCACTCGATTAATTTAGTCCATCTTCAGTTCGCTATAGCGAATACCACAGATCTTGTTGTCATTCTGCTATAAATGGATATATCTACTGAATTTTCGGCCATATTCATTTTTTTTTCCTAATCATCAGGGCATCTTAGCTAGTTACCCTGAAGCTGCTGTTTGTTTCAAGCTCCGTTAAATTTCTAATTTCTATAGTAGTTTTGTTATGCATACGAATTCATTTCTGTTAAATTTCTAATTTCTATATTAGTTTTGTTATGCATACGAATTCATTTCCGTTCAATTTCTAATTCCTATATTAGTTTTGTTATGCATACGAATTCATAAATACTGTTTTTGGTTCGAACATATTATATTTCTATTCAATTCTTAAAATTTAGTTATACTTTATGCATTTGATGCATAATTGACTATTATTTTATTCGTAATACATGACGCATAATTTAATTAGTTTCACTCATCTTCAATTTAACAACCATATGTTTTTATTCTCACCAAATTAAAATATTATTTTCATTCAAATTTCTTATCTTATTTGGTATTAAGGACCATCATCTAACTTCATCTAATAACTAATTTTCTCTGCAGGGTTTGGGGCTCCAAACTTGAGGTATGAATTATGATAACCTTTTCATGCTTGTTTTCTGCAGCTGGTGAAGTCAAGTTCTTGAATGCCTATTCCTCTTACTATATTTGCGATTTACAGTTTTTTGTAAATTATTTTCTTAGTAAATACTTGGAAACATCTTGTACATTTGAATTGTAAGTATTACGCGTCACGTCTCATGATCTTGAACTTTTACATATTTGTTTGAGTCCGGTAACACAGTAATGAGTCTTAGTAATTGAGACTTATCAAGCATATTGCCATTCTTTGTGGTTCATTCTACCTGCATGCCCATGCCTGCTACCTAATTTTCTGTCTGTCTTGGTCACCATATTTGAGGAATATACTGTGAATTTTTTCTATGGCTGTTGTCTTCTTTCCATCATGGGTCATTCTTCCCATAAACTGTGGAGTTCCCTGAAATATGATTGGAAATTCTAAGGTGACTTGTTACTAGGAAACATCTCCAGTTATGTGATTTTATACTGTTGGACTATGGTGCTTGGAATCTTTAATTTTGGTGCTGAAACGGTTTAGGGCATGATGCCAGACCAGTGCAGGTATTGGATCTACTGGTTTAATTAATCATGGACTTAGGTTTCAATTGGAACCGGCTTACGCTTTGGATTAGGAATTTAATTTATTGGTTCTGTTTAGATTTATGTCTGCTATAGGAGTTGGATTTAAATTGTTTAGAATTTATTAATCTTGATAGTTTAATGGGGATCCACTTCTCATATCTTCACTATGAATATGTTTATCCGGCATTAACAAAGCAACTATATTAACCTAAACATCAAAGTTATCTCCAAGGATCCTGGGTTTTCTTTAACAGTGCTCAATATGGCCTGAAAAGGCTGGAAATCAGGGAAGCAAACAGCCAGCCTGCTTCAGATCAGGGTTCACTTCTTAAGCATGCATATTTCCTACCACTAGCATACACATAGACCAGTGTAAGTGTAGCTCAGTTATTCTTTGATTCCTTCTCCAAGTCCCATGAGCTGTCCAAGTGAATAGTCAAGGATGTACCTTTACGAGTGTCCAATGCGCCTCTTTGGAACCAGTCGAGCATTTAGTCCTGCTTGCTACCCTCAATCTGATGAGCAGGCAAAGGTGATCAATCGCACAATTGAAATGTATTTGTTGTTGCTTTCCAGTGACAAGCCAAGGCAAAGGGCGGATTGGTTATCTTGGGTAGAATGTTACTAATAACAACAGCAATCACTCTTCTTTAAAGTTTACATCGACTGAGGTAGTTTATGGACAGTACCCACCCAAGCTTTTATCTCATTGCCTTCATGGCAAAATCCTTGCAGTGAGATGGAATGACACACACAAGATCAGGTCTTAAAGGATCTCCAGGATTGACTCCTAAAAGCCCAAGCCAGATGAAGGCTGCTTATGATGCTCATCACCCTGACCAGGTGGGTGAAAATGTGCTGCAGTGCCTCCACCCCTATTGAGAATGATCTCTGGCACCACCCCTGCCAGAAACTGGATTCCAGATTTTATAGACCCCTTAGTATTACATGAAAATGGTAGGATTGGTGTCGTGTTACCTTACATTATCCGAAGATCTTGCTTTCATCCAGCTTTCATGTCTCAGAAAGTTCCATAGAGATGAAACACTGGAGCCCACTCTTCCACCAGTCACCAAGCATGATGTAATTCCCATACCAGAAGCTGTCCTGGAGCAGAGACCGAAAGCAGGTCCCCATGAACTAATGATCCATTGGAGGCGGACTCTCAAGCCGAAGCATCCTTGGAAGCTATAGGTAAACATCTTAGCGTATATCCACTTCGAAGTAGGGACAAATGATATGAACAATCAGAATGAATACAACCTGGAAGATCAGCTTACTGGTCTTACCTATGTGCGAGGATCCATGGGAAAAGCATGAAGGATGCAGCTATTTCGTAGTCTAGTGGTTTTATTAATTAAGGACTCAGGTTCCCATGGGAACCAGTTTAGGCTTTGGATTATGACTTTAATTTATTTTTTATATTTATACTTATATATACTATGCTGGTTGTTCAGGATCCCTAAATCCTACTAGTCTCACAGGGATTTACTTCTCAAATCTTCCCTACAAATATGTTGTCCATCATTAATAAAGCAGGAAGTGTTAACTCTAACATTAGAGTTATCTCTGAATATAGGAGGTTCTCTTGATGAGCCTCAGTATAAGTTGACAAGACCAGAAATCAGGGAGGCAAGCAGCTTGCTTCAAGACCTCTCTCTCTCAGGCCCCTCGACCAGATCCCACCTCTGGGACAGTGCTCTTCAATAAAAATGCCCAATCAAACTCTGAAATTCATACCCATGTCAGACACCTGCTGTCAAATCCTTAGCAATATGGCTATTGGATTGTTAATCCAAACCATTCAATTAAATTTATTAATAACTGACATTTATTTTCAATTGATTCTAGTCTTAAAGGCAGCTCAAACCACAATCAAGAACGTGAATTTAAGACCTAGTCATCCTAGATTGCATCAAGCATAATTGTTTAATAATTTGGAGAAGTACCGAAGTGTTTGATGTTATTGTATTGTGTTTCCTCTTGTATGTCTGCCAGTCTTCTTTCAAAATTTTCTCTCAAAAAAATTTCTTCTTGAACTAATCTCATTTTCTACTGAAAAGAAAACTTGCAGACAAGGTTGCAGCAGCTGGATATTATGCAGCAGTTCCTGACTTCTTCCATGGAGAACCGTTTGTGCTTGGGAAACCTGATCGACCTCAACCTGTTTGGTTAGAAGATCATAGACCAGTTTGTTCTTTTCTCTTTTGGTGCTTGGAGATTGTCATTGCTAGAATTAGTCTGGATTTATGCGAAGATAACTGTCAATCAAATTCCACATTCAATAGGAATTCCATATTCTGATTTATGTCCATAACTTGGGTTTAACAGCCTTTCTCTTACTGTTTTGTCTGAAAATGTGGCAGATTTTATAAAAAATTTTGACCACCATACATGTTCGCCTTCCTGCATGCTATAGTTGTGATTCATTCTTTGAGACATTATAACTGTTAATAGGAGAAAGGAATCGAGGATGCGAAGCCACTAATTGAAGCTCTTAGAAGCAAAGGTATATCTGCAATTGGGGCTGTTGGCATCTGTTGGGGTGGTGAGTTAGTTTCCCCTGTTCTTTTTGTTCCCTGGTAGTTTCACTATCCTCTTTGTTATTCAAACTTGGCCATGTTTAAGAAACTCATATCCTTGCCACCTTTTCACTTGCAAACAATTTAATGCATTATTACATTACTTTGACATATGCAGAAGTGCACGATTTGTCCATTTAAAATTGACTTTCTTGCAATGTTGGCAGCTAAAACTGTGGTTGCGCTGGGAACATATGAGCTTATTCAAGCGGCTGTTTTGTTACATCCTTCTTATGTTACCCTGGATGAGGTGAAAGGTAAGAGTTTTAGTAATGTTTGCTACTGCTCAAAGAAATGTCTTTTAAGTTACTTGTAGCCCTAGGTGCTTTAGATAACTGAAAGTAAGGTTATTTAAGAATAAATAATTTTATGTAAAAGCACCTCCAGAAGATTGGGAATATATTGCATGTTTTTTCGTGTTTAAGGTTATTTTTAGAAAATTATAAGCATCTTGCTTATTTCATTTCCAAAAGGATAAATTGTAATGGAGTGGTTAAAACAATTTATAAGTATTTAAAATACAATATCAAACACTCTGTAAACAAAAATCTAAACCCATCTTGTTAGCTTCATTGGCAGTCCAATGTCCATTATTGTATGAGAAAATTTTCAGAAGAGTCAGTAACTCGGTACTTTCTTCTTACTTTTTTTTTTTAACATAAAGTCTCTTGTAACATTATCTTATAAGTGACATAGTGGGTGGGGGGCTGGCCAAGCCCGTCCGATCTTGACTCAACTCAGGTTGGCCAGGTCAATAAAGTCAGTCCTGTCATCTATTTGGCCTAGCACACGTCTGTTGCCATTGGCATGAATCTCGCCCGAGCTGAAGCCCACTTGAGTAGGCTTGAAATTTTTTTTTTTTTAAAAAGTTGATAATATATTTGAATAATAATATAAAATAAATTTTAATGAATTAATAATAAAGTTAATAAAAACCATCAAAATAGTAATTAAAAAATAGTTAAAATATTAAGAAAATACTGTAAACATAATAAAAATAAATGTGGCCTTGGGACTATGAACCAAGCCTGAGCTGGACACATCACAGGCAGCTTAAGTCGTTTAGACCTCTTTTCTGGTTAATTGATCACCTAGTTTGCTGCGACAAAGTACATAAATGACCCATTTGGTGTAGGAAATACACATACATATCCTAGTATAGGTGCATGACATGTATAATAGAGTATATGTGTATAAGATATTATAATATATATATATGTATTTAACATACAAGTGAGCGAGTGAATTTGGGTTTCATATTAGTTTCATTTGACATGTTTAGGATTAATAGATTAAGTGTATTTAAATAGCTCAATTCATTTATAAACGGGTCGTATATAAATCTAGAGATCATATGACTCATTTAAATACAATCCACCTCTTCTTATCATCAGAACCAATGATTAAATGCTGGATTCTTTCAGGGATTACGGTTCCGATTGCTGTATTAGGGGCTGAAATGGATCATATCTCTCCACCCGAACTCTTGAATCAGTATGGAGAGATCTTGGCTGCGAAATGTGAGGTATATGTGTATTGAACATCTATATTTTCTCTGAACTCTTGAAGCCGTACGGATAGATTTTGTTGCAGTCTTTGGCTGTTTAAGTTAACAGCCTTGCCTCTCTTGTTTTCTTCAGAGAATGGTGTTTTCAAGTATTGGATCTTACCAAGTTCCTTTCTTCTTCCTTCTTAAATTGTTGTTCTCAAGTAACAGAAGCATGCAAAAACTGTTTTGTCAACAATTAGAGAAACAAATTTATTTCTATAATTTTTTTTGTGACACATAATACATATTTTTAACATAATCGTTTCTTCTATTTTCTTCATAGATTGATAGCTTTGTGAAGATATTTCCAAATGTTGCGCATGGCTGGACTGTGAAGTACAAGGTTGAAGATGCAGAAGCAGTGAGACGTGCAGATGAGGCCCATCAAAACATGCTGGAGTGGTTTGCCAAGTACGTCAAATGATGGATGGTGGAAATCTTGGTAACATTTTACAACTTAGTTCAATAATCTTAAATGGGTAATGTGAGAACAATACTCAAAGTTTTATCATGTCATGTACCATGAGAAGGAAAAACATGAAGTGAAATGATCAAATTATTGTGCTTTCTAGTCGTTCATTTGCAGGAAGTTACGTAAAACTGTTGTTAGTTCAAGAGATATTTTGAAGCTATGAATGGTATATCTATCATTATATCCTATGAAATGAATTCGATTGCTGTGTGGTTTGACATAAATGTAGTAAGTCCAGCCCCCTTTGTAGCTACAAGTTATGTCATCTTCTTCCATCGGCTCCCTGCCAAGGGTGCAATCTACTGGTTTTGTTGCATATGGAACTCTGCTTGTTTTGTCTTCTACTCTATCAGTTGTCTCCTCCATGTCCTAATGGGCTGCTTGTGCTCTGTCCTTCGACACACAGAAGCCAGCCCAGATTTTGCTGTCATCTTGCTTCAACGCTTGACATCATCACCACCAGATTTCATGATCATCAGCTGGCCGTGAAGCCGTCGTACAGAGTGTCTATCCTCTTTCCTGTTTCTCTCGTCTTATCAATCTGCAACTCAAAAGGTTAAAAGTAACGGATACTTCCCAGAGGATGTTGTTTAGAGAAGGGTGTTGTGGCTAGGCTTCTTTTCATCTGGACCCTTTGTGGGCTTGCTTGAGGGCTTTTGGATATGGGTTTGAACGGTTGAGTTTTAGGTGATGAAACTGGAAATGAGAATGGGTTTTTGGGTTTGAAAATTCTAAAATTTTATATTTTAATGAAACAACGCTTATATATATATATGTATATACGCACGCACACAATATTTTTATTCTTTTTTATAATTTTTATTCTTATAATTTATTTAAAATCAAGGAGAAAACTTACAAAAAAAGGGGTATATATTTTTATATATTTTATGCTCTTTGGTAATTGTTTGTAGCGCCCGGGGAAATTGAAGAAATTGAAAAAAAAAAAAAAAAAAATGCATGCCACTTCAGCAGCCACGTCAGCAGACCCAGTCAGCAGTCCTGGCCAACCAGGACCTGCCACGTGGCAAAACCACGTCGACCGGGGACGAGCCACGTTGGCGATCCGCGTGCGCGCGATCGGACGGCCCAGATCAATCGCACGGATGGCCCAGATTAAATCAAAATGGACGGCTGAGATCAAAAAGCAAAAGGGTATAAATAAGACTCCCACACCAGACCCCAAACCCTAGCCACCTGCCCTCGTCGGAGAAGACGAACCAGAAGCCGGCCGCCGCCACCCGCCGCCGCACCGGAGGGATTTCCGACCGCCGATCGAGGTAAATTTTATACCCCCGACTTGTTTTTCCACGCTGATTTCCCCAGTGGCCAAATCGGAGCCAAAATCCAGGCCAAACGGCTGGAAAACACGGCCGAAAGCCAGCGGCACCGCCGCGCCCCTTCTCGGTTTTTACCTCTGATGAGGCCCTTCCCGGCCTCCGTTTAATGCAATTTTTATATCACCGTGATCACCATTCTTTTCTCTACAGGTTAATCGGAGCCGAATCATCAAAACACGAACTTCACCGGAGAGCCGCCGCACCCGAGAGCACCGCCGCCGGTAAGCTTCGGTTTTTCGTAAATTTTTGGCCCCCCGAGGGCCGTAGGGTTGTTTTATCGCAGGAACCAATGCGAGTGTGGCCGAATTCGGCCGGAAACGGCCAACCCGAGGCAAACCGCCGCCGCTTGCGGCGGCGCCGTCGCCGGAGCACGGCGGAGCCGCCGTGCCAGAGTTGCGATATTGGCCGAAAGGGGCCCTGGGCCTAATTTGGGATTTTTTGGAATACGTGCAGGTACCAGTAGTGCGTTTCAGTTCCCCGGAAAAAATTCAGGAAAAATTAGGGACAGCCTGCAAGCGCACTGTGAAGCCGTGTTGGGACCCCGAAACGAGTAAGGACCCCTCACCCTATTTCCTATCATGGTTTTAAAGTTCAATAAATGATAAAACGGTATTTCATTAATTAACGAATGTGTGAAATTGCTTAAGGTCGCTAATGGAGCCCGAGTCTAATGTGTTTGTCGGTTAACTGTTATTTGGCCTGTTTTACAGTTTTAAATGCAGCATGAGGTTTGATGTTTTCATTTTATAGTTTCGTGTGCATATTTTACTGTTTTATTGATTATGGATTGAATGACCAGGATATTGATGTTGTATGTTGTCTGTTTGGCATAAATTATCGTTTTGCTTGTTTGTATGTGATTGATAATGCTGACTGAGGGAAAAGGAGAATGAAAGATTATGTAAATGGAAATTGTATAATGTGGTCAGCCTGACTAGATATCCTGGGAGATGGTGGACGGATCGGGTCCGTAGGGAACCCTACCGGGATTGTGGTCTCCCATACCGGACGGGGTATGGGGACGACCCGTTTCACCCTCATACCGGACGGGGTAATGAGGTCTATGGTTTGGCGCCCATACCGGACGGGGTATGGGGACGACCCTAGAATATGATTTCAAGTGTTAAGGGTTAACGGGTAGCGGGACCCCTATGGATCCCCATGGATACTAGTGGGTTGGTAAATGAGGAAAATATGTTGTGTAACGATTGAATTACGAAAAGCTTGATAGGTATTATGTTATACAATTTATATATATGGTTTCATGATGATGATGATGTTATTGCTTTCGTATATTGTTTTATGAATTTCACCGAGGTAAGTGAATGGTAAAGGTTTTATTATTAATAAAAGGATTTGTTGTAAATTATGCTCCATTGGTCTTTTTGTGTTTCTACCCACCTTTACCTCCATGACGGTGAGATATCGTGATGTCTTTACTGGGCTAGTGTAGTTCATTCCTTATTTAATCATTTCAGATCAAGAGGACATCGTTCCCGAGCCGGTTCCGCAGGAGGACGACGAAGGGGATGCCTAAAGACTCCATAGTTATATTCGTAGCTTTTACTTTCAAGTTTCTCCTTTAGGTAGTTTGATCTTTTATATTTTGTGAGCACGTTTTTGGTTTAGTGTAAGGGATGTGTTATTCAAATTTTGACTTCGCTTCCGCATTTGATATTTTTAATATACATTTCATTATGAATTTCCGGGGCTGTTACTTGTTAATTGCTATGCCTTACTTAAATACAACTTTTTTTTTCAATATATATGTCCTCATGTCATTATAAACTTGAGAA
>NW_019014676.1:852899-863337 GCF_000150535.2 Carica papaya
AGTTACTCCCTTTTTATCAGCCTACCAGTATCCGTGGGGATCCATATGGGTCCTCGCTACACGTGAACCATTCTTTTAACAAACTAAATTCCCAGGGCCGTCCCCATACCCCGTCCGGTATGGGCCCCAAATAATAAAACCTCAATACCCCGTCTGGTATAAGGGTGAAGCGGGCCGTCTCCATACCCTGTCCAGTATGAGCGCCAAAACATTGAAAGTCTCCATACCCCGTTCGGTATGAGACAACGTTCCCGGTAGGGTTCCCTATGGACCCGGTCCGTCCCTCATCTCCTAAGATATCTAGTGAGGCTGTCAACTTATTCATTTATCAATTCACATACCTTTTCTATTTTTTTTCCTTAGTTTTCCGTTTCCCACATAAACATGAATACTTAACCAAGTAACGAGCATCCAATAAGGAAAGTATATCATCGAATTCACAAAATCAAGCCATAATGAAGTAAACAGTGATTCATGCATTCAAAACCATAGAATAAATAAATCAGATACCATACTGTATTTAGACAGTAAAATAAATCAAACAGGAACTGACAGAGAAATATGTTCGGTTGGGGCTCCATTAGCAACCGTAATAATTATATATATTTATTTAATTTGTACAAATACGGTTTTATCATTTATTAGACTTTAATCCCGTGATAGGAAATAGAGTGAGGGGTCCTTACCTGATTCAAAGTTGAAAATCAGATTTTTTTCATTGCGGCTACGGGCAGTCTTTGGGTTCCCTGAATTTTTTCTCGGGAATTGAAATGCGCTTACGGTACCTACACATATCCCAAATAACACAAAAATTAGACCCGAGGCCTATTCGGCAAATTTTGGAATTCCGGCACAGCAGCTCCGCCGTGCTCCAGTGATGCCGCCGCCGTAAGCGGCGGCGATCCGCCTCGGGTTGGCCGTTTCTGGCCGTTTTCGGCCGTATTTGGCCAAACTTGCATTGGCTCCTATGAGAAAACACCCCTAGGGCCCTCGGTGGGCTGAAAAATACTGAAAACTAAAACTTACCGGCGGTGGGGCTCTCCGGTACGACGGCTCATTCGGCTCGAGTCGCGATTTGGTGTTTTGCTCCGGTCAACCTGTAGAGGAAGGAACGGTGGTCATAATGGTGTAAAAATTACATCGAACGGGAATCGGAAAGGGTCTCATTGGAGGCAAAAATCAAGAAATTTCACGACATCGCCGTTGGGCTTCGGCGGCATTTTTTGGCCAATTGGCCGGTGTTTTGGCTCTGATTTGGCCACAAGTGGATTTAGAATCAAATTCTGAGCCAATGAGAGAATTTTTACCTCGTTTGGCTGCCAGAAAGTGCTCCGGTGCGGTGGCGGGCGGCGGCGGTCGGTTTCCCGGCGGCTGGGCTGTCTTCTCCGACAAGGGCTCTGGCGGTTAGGGTTAGGGTTTGGGTGTGGATAGATTATTTATAACCTTCTGCTTTTAATCTAAACTGTCCATCGTGATTTAATCTGGACCATCCAATCTCGATTAAAAAAGAAATGAATCTGGGGCCATTCATCGCAATGCAATCTGGGGCCGTCCGTGCGCGCGCACGCGGATCGCCCACATGGCCTCCCGCGTTAGGGTCTCTGCCACGCAGCACGTTCTAGTTGGACGGGGCTGCTGACCGGGCAGCTGACATGGCGTAATTTTTTAAAATTACGTTTTGACCATCGGTTTTTAAATTTTCTTTCAAAAATACCCCTAGAACCTAAATTTTCACCCATTTTTTCCAAAATTGCTTTCAATTAAATCCTTAAAATAATTTTACCCCTTATTATTATTATTATTATTATTATTATTATTATTTCTATTTAATTAAATTAAACTAAAATTAAAACCATAAATAAATTAATATATTCATATATAAATTACAAAAAATCAAAATAAAATAATAATAATAATAATTGGGGTGTTACACCTCTCCCCCCCTTAAAGAAATTTAGTCCCTCAAATTTGCCTCTTACTCTTGATCGAACAAATGGGGGTACTGGGCTCTAAAGTCTGATTCTAGTTCCCATGTAGCCTCCTTTGGTGTGTGGTTCTGCCATACGACCTTTACAAAGGATATTTTCCGGTTGCGGAGCAACCTACTTTTTCGATCCGTAATGCTGACGGGTACTTCCTCGTAGGATAAGTCTTCCTGGAGTGGGAGGGGTTCATGAGCCAAGACATGAGAGGGGTCCATGTTGTACTTACGTAGCATGGATACATGGAACACATTGTGGACCTTGGAAAGCTCTGGAGGTAGTGCTAGTCTGTAGGCAACAATACCAATCCTGTCTGAGACTTCGAATAATCCAATGAATCGGGGTTCAGTTTTTCCCTCCTACCAAGCCTACTAATTCCCTTGAAAGGAGTGACCTTGAGGAACACCCGGTCGCCTTTCTTAAATGTTAAATCTCTCATCTGGGTGTCCGCGTAACTCTTCTGCCTGCTCTAAGCCGTCTGAATGTTCATTTTGATCTTAACTATCTTGGATGTGGTCTCCTTTACCAGCTTCGGGCTGAACAATTTTCTATCACCCACTTCTTCCCAATAAATCGGCGATCTACATGGATGCCCA
Organism: Carica papaya; assembly: GCF_000150535.2. The sequence goes on from NW_019014676.1 coordinate 855,478, forward strand.
TATAACGCTTCATACGAAGTCATGCCAATGCTCGCTTGATAACTATTGTTGTAGGAAAATTCTATCAGGGGCAGATGGTTGTCCCAATGGCCCTCAGAGTCAAGGACAGAAGCTCAAAGCATATCTTCAAGTGTACGGATTGTCCTTTCTGATTTTCCATCAGTCTGAGGGTGGAAGGAGGGACAGCTTCGTTCCCATGGCTTGCTGAAAGCTACTCCAAAATCGAGAAGTGAACCTAGGGTCCTTGTCGGACACCACTGTCACTAGAACTCCATATAATCTGACTATTTTTCGGATATACATTCTTGCCAACTTGTCCAAGGGGTTGGTCATTCTGATGGCTAAGAAGTAGGAAGACTTGGTGACCCGGTCAACAATTACCTAGATGGCGTCATGTCCTGTGCGTGCCTTAGGTAACCCTGTCACGAAGTCCATGGCAATATGTTCTCATTTCCATTTCGGAATCGGTAAAGGCTGAAATAGCCCACCTGGGCGCTGATGCTCCACCCTGACCTGCTGACATATCAAACACTTAGATACAAAGTCAGCTATGTCCCTTTTCATCTCATTCCACCAAAATCGGGGTCGCATGCTTTGATATATTTTGGTGCTTCCGGGATGCATGGAAAACTTTGAGCTATGGGCCTCAGTCATAATGTCTCTCATCAATTCACTGTCATTAGGAACACACACCCTGTCCTGCAATCGGAGTAACCCATCGGTAGAGACTCAGAATTCTGAACTAACTTCCTGTCCTGCATTGTTTTTGAGGGCCACTAGGGCGGAATCAACTGACTGAGTTTCCTTTATTCTCTGGATTAACTCAGGCTGGATGGTCAAATGGCTCAAACATGTCGTTCTCCTTAAATTCTGAAGTCGAACCTATTGTGTAGCCCTAATTTGCCTGCATTCTGAGACCATTAAATGGGGTAAGATACCTACATTTTTCCTGCTGAGTGCATCGACTACCACGTTGCCCTTATCCGAGTGGTACAAGATATCACAATTATAGTCTTTAAGAAGTTCTATCCACCTTCTCTGATGCATATTGAGATCCTTCTAAGTGAATATGTATTTCAAACTCTTGTGATCGGTATAGATCTGAAAGGTCTCTCCGTATAAATAATGGCGCCAGGTCTTCAAGGTGTGTATGATTGCGATAAGTTCTAAGTCATGGGTGGGATAATTTTTTTTATGGCTCTTTAACTGTCTGAACCCATAAGTTATGACCTTCCCATGCTGCATTAGGACACAACCCATACCTAGATAGGAGGCATCACTGTAAACCGTATATCCCCTTGATCCACTCGGTACGGCCAGCACAGGTGCAGTAGTCAGCCGCTTCTTTAGTTCTGAAAAACTTCTTTCACAGTCCTCATTCCACTCAAACTTGGCATTCTTTTTTGTGAGTCGGGTTAGGGGAGCCGCTAGGCTAGAAAATCCTTCGACGAACTTGCAGTAATAGCCCGCCATTCCCAGAAAGCTACGAATTTCTTAAACTGATGTCAATTTCTCCCAGCCGAGCATCGCTTCAACCTTTTCAGGATTCACTGATACTCCATCCTTTGATATAATGTGTCCTAGGAAGGCAGTCTGCTCAAGCCAGAATCCACACTTACTCAACTTTGCATACAGCTTTTTTCTTCTGAGAACCTACAAAACCTGGGCTAGATGGTAAACATGTTCTTCTCTACTTTTTGAGTAGACTAGGATATCATCGATGAATACGATAACAAATTGATCTAGGAATTTTTTGAAGACCCTGTTCATCAGATCCATGAAGATGGCTGGGGCGTTGGTTAGCCCAAATGGCATGACTAGGAACTCATAGTGTCCATACCTGGTTCGAAAGGCCATCTTGGGGATGTCTTCTGTTCTTATTTTCACCTGATGGTAACCTGATCACAGGTCTATTTTGGAGAAGACCTGCGCACCCTGTAACTGATCAAAGAGGTCATCAATTCTGGGAAGGGGATACTTATTCTTGATTGTGACCCTGTTCAATCCTCTGTAATCAATATATAGCCTCAACATTCCATCTCTCTTCCTGGCAAAAGTGACTCCGGCGCCCCAAGGGGACACACTGTGTCTGATGAAACCACTATCTTGCAATTCAGTGATCTGCTTCCTCAGCTCCTCCATCTCAACGCGATTCATGCGGTAAGGAGCAACCGAAATAGGTTGGGTGTCAGGCTGTAGGTCTATGGTGAACTTGACTTCCCTATCTACTGGTAGTCCGGGCAGCTCATCCAAAAATACATATGGAAAATCTCGAACTACCGGGATCTCTTGAATACAATTCTCTTTCTTGAGTTTGCCTAGTTAGAGAAAATAACAAGGTTAAGGCACTCGACAAGTAAGAAAATTGTCATCAAGTAATAAGTACTAAATGATTTTATTCATTTATAAATGGCTCCCCATTTGAAGGATTGAATACAACCTTTTTGCTAAAACAATCTATGGTGGCGTGATACGCCGCTAGCCAATTCATCCCTAAAATTACATCAAAATCCCCTATGTCTAATTTTATCAGGTCTACACTTAGTTTTCTATTTGCTATCTCCACGGCATAAGCCTTGTAGACAACTTCTCCTAGTAATGTTGCACTCCCAGCAGTAAATACAATTAACATCGAATCAAGTTTATTAGGCAATACATTAAATTTGGATGCAAAAATAGGTGAAACAAATGAATGCGATGCACCAGTGTCAAACAAAACATGAGTAAAATGGTTACAGATAGTGTACATACCCTGTACTACGTCCGGTTCGGCATCGGCATCCTGCTGGGTGAGGTAATAAACCCTGCCTTGAATAGGAGGTCTTCCTTGATTCTGGTTCCTTGGGCACTCTCTCGCATAGTGTTGGGTACTACCATATATGTGACAAGTATTATTGAGGCAGTAACATGGTCGGTCCCCGTGATCCCTGCCGCAATGCTGATAGATCTTACCACGTCCTGCCACTGAAGCCTGAAGGGGAGCCTGGATCACCAGTCTGGGCCTCTTGTTCTGTTGGACATATGCAATAGGTGCTGGTCTGCGGAGTGGAGTTGAGGGTTTGTGGTTCCCTGCTGACTGAGGGAGGGTGTGGAGGCTCCTCTCCACTAATTGTGCCTTGGCCAGAACGGCTGAGTATGTCTTGAACTCCAGTACAAATAGGTATTGCTTGATTTCTGGGCGGAGGCCCCACTGGAACCTTCTAGCCTTCCTGCCCTCATCCATCAACGTCTCAGGGGAATATCGGTCCAACTCCAGAAATTTACGGGCATATTCTAACACTGTCCTATTCCCCTGGACCAACTGGACAAACTCCATCTCCTTAAGATGTCGGATGTGCTTTGGGAGGTACTCTGGATGGAAGGCTGCTAAAAACTATTCCCAAGTAACTGGAACAGGCAGGGTAGTCTGCTTGAGTTCCCACCAACGATCTGCTTCTCCCACTAGCATGTACGTAGCAAGGGTGACCCTCTGCTCGGGAACCACTTCTAAGGTCTTGAAAGCCTTCTCCGTCTCTGCCAAGCAGTACTGGACATCTTCAAAAGAGGATTCCCCTGCAAAAGTGAATGGGTTCAGTCTTTTGTACCTCTCTACGTAGCCCGGGTCAATCATAGAAGGAGCTGGGTCCCGCAGAAGAGGGACAGGGCCAGGCTGAGGATAAATTGGGGGGCCCTGTGGTGGTACTTGTTGGTATGGTGGGGCACCAGATTATACTGTGGCGGTGCCGGGCAGTACTACGGCTGGGGCACCAGATTATACTGCGGTGGTGGCACCGTGTGGTACTGTGGAGGAGCAGGCTCGTACCGGGGTGGCTCGGGATTCTCTTACTGTAGTGGTGGCTCAACTTGTGGCAGTGAGGGAGGGTCGGGTAGTTCCCTTCCTTCCTCTCGACCCTGCTGGGCAGCAATGAGCCTCTCCAGCATCTCAAATATTCTGTCAACGTCCTTCCGAAGTGAACAATCTCGAGCTGCTCGGTTTAGTGGGAGTCTTCCTCTTCTCATCTCTCTGCATCTGCATTTCACAAGGAAGGGTTTAGCAATGATTCATTGGTTTGGTGTTTCTCTAAGTATCATTGTGTAAGGGACGAGTTCGAAAAACGCGGTTCTGATACCAACTGTAACGGTCTCAAAAATTAATAAAGGGAATGTATAAAAAGAATATAAGTGCGGAAGCGAAATAAAATGTTCTGATTAATATCCCTTACATAATAACTTAAACGTACTAACAATACCGAAAATAAGTCATCTAAAGGAAAATACTGGAAATGAAAGACTATAAAAGAACTAATAAACATCTAGATATCTATTCGCTGTCTTCTTGTAGATCAGACTCGGGAACCAAGTCCTCCTGATATGAAATGGTTAAGTAAGAAATGAGCTACACTAGTCCAGTAAAGATATCACAATATATTACTGTCACAGAAGTAAAGGTTGGTAGAAAATCAAAGACAACCAATGGAGCACAAGTTTCAAGTAAATTTATTTATCAATAATTAAATCATTTACCGTCCACTTATCTCATTGGGATTTATAAAAATGACTCATGGAAATAGTAACATCATAAATATCATGAATTCATACATAATCTGTATCATAGTACATGTTATACTTTTATATTTCAATCATCAAACAACAGGTACTCTCTTTTTATCAGCCTACCAGTATCCGTGGGGATTCATAGAGGTCCCCGCTACACGTGAACAATTCCTTTAATAAACTAAATTCCCAGGGCCGTCCCCATACCCCGTCCAATATGGGCCTCAAATAATAAAACCTCAATACTCCGTCCGGTATGAGGGTGAAGGGGGTTGTCCCCATACAGGTGTAACACCCCAATTATTATTATTATTATTATTATTATTATTTTATTTTGATTTTTTGTAATTTATATATGAATATATGAATTTTTATATGGTTTTAATTTTAGTTTAATTTAATTAAATAGAAATAATAATAATAATAATAATAATAATAATAATAAAAGGGGTAAAATTATTTTAGAGATTTAATTGAAAGCAATTTTGGGAAAAATGAGTGAAATTTTGGGTTCTGGAGATATTTTTAAAAGAAAATTTGAAAACCGGGGGTCAAAATATAATTTAAAAAAATTACACAACGTCAGCTGCTCGGTTAGCAGTCTCGACCAAGCAGAACGCGTCGCGTGGCAAAGACGCTGACGTAGGAGGCCACGCAGAAGGGAGCCACGTGGGCAATCTGCGTGCGCGCGATCGAATGGCTAAGATCCGTTCCAGCGTGCACAGACGGCCCAGATAAAAAGCGTGCACGGACAGCCCAGATTGCATCGCGATGAACGGTCTAGATTCATTTTCTTTTTAATTACGATCGGACGGTCCAGATTAAATCGCGATGGACATGTCAGATTAAAAGCGGAAAGTTATAAATAATCTCATCCACACCCAAACTCTAACCCTAGCAGCCAGAGCCCTCGTTGGAGAAGACAACCCAGTCGCTGGGGAACCGACTGCCTGTAACGGCCCCAGAATTTTAAAATGAAATATGTGTATTAAAAATGTCAAATGCGGAAGCGTAATAAAAATTTTGATTAAACATCCCTTACACTAAAACCCAAAAACGTGCTCAAAGTATAAAAGAACAAATTAACTAAAAGAGAAACTTGAAAATAAAAGCTATAAATATGACTACGGAGTCTTCAAGCGTCCCATTCGCCGTCTTCCTGCGGAACGGGCTCTGGAACAATGTCTTCCTGGTATGAAATGATTAAATAAGGAATGAGCTACACCAGCCCAGTAAGGACATCACACTATCTCACCGTCACGGAGGTAAAGGTGGGTAGAAAACACAAAAAGACCAACGGAGCATAGTTTACAACAAATTCTTTTATCAATAATAAAATCCTTTACTATCCACTTACCTCGGTGAAATTCATAAAATAATATACGAAAGCAATAACATTATCATCATCACGAAATCATAGGAACTGTATAACATAATACTTATCACGCCTTTTGCATCTCAATCATTACACAACATATTTTTTTTTTATTTACCAGCCTACTAGTATCTATGGGGATCCATAGGGGTCCTGCTACCCGTGAACCTTTAACACTTGTAATCAGATTCCATGGCCGTCCCCATACCCCGTCCGGTATGGGCGCCAAACCTATAAACCTCAATACCCCGTCCGGTATGAGGGTGAAACGGGCCGTCCCCATACCCCGTCCGGTATGGGCGCCAAAACACATAAGGTCTCCATACCCCGTCCGGTATGAGAGACCACAATCCCGGTAGGGTTCCCTACGGACCCAGTCCGTCCACCATCTCCTAGGATATCTAGTCAGGCTGACCACATTATACAATTATTAATTTACATAACCTTTCATTCCCTTTTTCCTCAGTCAACATCATCAAATCACACACAAACAAGCAACCACTAATTCATGCCAAACCAGACAACATACAATATCGGGTTCTCAGTCATTCAACCCATAATCAATAAAATAGTGATACATGCACACGAAACTATGAAATAAAAATATTCGACATCATACTGCATTTAAAACTGTAAAATAGAACAAAAAATAACTGACCGACAAATACACTAGACTCGGGCTCCATTAGCAACCTTAAACAATTTCACACAGCTATTGATTCATGAAATATCATTTTATCATTTATTGCACTTTAATACCGTGATAGGAAATAGGGTGAGGAATCCTTACTTGTTTCGGGGTCCAAATACGGCTCTACAGTGCGCCTACAGGCTGTCCTTAATTTTCTCTGAATTTTTTCCGGGGAACTGAAATGCACTACTGGTACCTACACGTGTCCCAAAAAATCCCAAATTAGACCCAGGGCCCCTTTCGGCCAATATCGCAATTCCAGCACGGCGGCTCCGCCGTGCTCCGGAGACGGCGCTGCCGCAAGCGGCGGCGATTCGCCTCGGGTTGGCCGTTTCTGGCCGAATTCAGCCACACTTGCATTGGTCCTTGCGATAAAACAACCCTAGGGCCCTCGGGGGGCCAAAAAATTATGAAAAACCGAAGCTTACCGGCGGCGGTGCTTTCGGGTGCGGCGGCTCTCCAGCGAGGTTCGTGTTTTGGTGATTCAGCTCCGATCAACCTGTAGAGAAAAGAATGGTGATCACGGTGATATAAAAATTGTATCATACAGAGGCCGGGAAGGGCCTCATCGGAGGCAAAAACCGAGGAGGGACGCGGCGGCGCCGCTGGGTTTCGACCGTGTTTTTTGGCCGTTTGGCCGGGATTTTGGCTTCGATTTGGCCACAGGAGAACTCAGCGTGGAAAAACGAGCTGGGAGTATGAAATTTACCTCGATCGGCGGTCAGAAAACTCCCCGGTGCGGCGGCGGGTGGCGGCGGCCGGCTCCTCCGGCGTCTGGTTCGTCTTCTCCGGTGAGGGCAGGCGGCTAGGGTTTTTGTGGTCAGGTGTGGGGGTTTTATTTATACCCTTTTGCCTTTTGATCACAGCTGTCCATTTTGATTTAATCTGGACCGTCCGTTCTTGATTGAATCTGGGCCGTCCGTGCGCGTGCATCTGGGCCGTCCGTGCGCACGGGGACGCATCTGGGCCGTCCGATCGCGCGCACGCGGATCGCCCACGTGGCCCGTTCCCGGGTCGACGTGGTCTCACCACGTGGCAGGTCCTGGTTGGCCAGGGTTGCTGACTGGGCCGCTGACATGGTTGCTGACGTGGCGCTGACGGGGCGCATTTTTTCTAAATTGCGTTTTGACCCCCTGTTTCCGATTTTTTTTTCAAAAATACTCCCAGAATCCTAATTTTCACCCCTTTTTTCCCAAAATCAATTTCAATTAAATCCAAATAATATTTTTATCCAATTTTACAATTATTATTATTATTATTA
>NW_019014676.1:904297-917632 GCF_000150535.2 Carica papaya
CAGTTTATAGTGATGCCTCCTATCTAGGCTTGAGTTGTGTCCTGATGCAGTATGGGAAGGTCATAGCCTATGGGTCCAGACAGTTAAAGAATCATGAGAAGAATTACCCCACCCACGACTTAGAACTTGCCACAATCATACACGCCTTGAAAACCTGGCGCCATTATTTATACGGAGAGATCTTCCAGATTTATACCGATCATAAGAGTCTTAAGCACATATTCACTCAAAATGATCTCAACATGCGTCAGAGAAGGTGGATGAAACTCCTTAAAGACTATGATTGCGATATCTTGTATCATCCTGGTAAGGGACAACGTGGTGGCAAATGCCTTTAGCAGGAAAAGTGCAGGTATCTTAGCCCATTTAATGGTTTCAGAACGCAGGCAAATTGGGGCCACACAACAGGTTCGGCTTCAGGACCTGAAGAGAGTCGCATGTTTGGGCCGTCTGACCGTCCAGCCCAAGTTAATACAGAGAATAAAGAAAGCCCAATCAGTCGACCTCGCCTTGGTAGCCCGAAAGAATGATGCAGAATAGGGAGTGAACTCAGAATTCTGAATCTCTGCCGATGGGTTACTCCATTTTCAAGACAGGGTGTGTGTCCCATCGACAGTGAGTTAAAGAGAGACATCATGACAGAGTCCCATAGCTCCAAGTTTGCCATGCATCCCGAAAGCACCAAAATGTACCAAAGCATGCGACCCCAGTTTTGGTGGAATGGGATGAAGATGGACATAGCTGACTTTGTATCTAAATGCTTGGTATGTCAGCAGGTCAAGGCAGAACATCAACACCCAGGCGGGTTACTTCAGCCCTTACCGATCCCGGAGTGGAAGTGGGAACATATCGCCATGGACTTTGTAACGGGATTAGCCAAGGCACATTCAGGACATGACGTCATCTGGGTAATTATTGACTGGCTTACCAAGTCTTCCCACTTCCTAGCCATCAGGATAACCGATTCCTTGGACAAGTTGGAAATAATGTATATCCAAGAAATAGTCAGATTGCATGGAGTTCCAGTGATAGTGGTATCTGACAGGGACCCCAGGTTCACTTCTCAGTTTTGGAGTAGCTTTCAGGAGGCCATGGGAACAAAGCTGTCTTTCAGTACTGCCTTCCATCCTCAGACTAATGGACAGTCAGAAAGGACAATCCGTACACTTGAGGATATGCTCCGAGCTTGTGTCCTTGACTATGGGGGCCATTGGGATGACCATCTACCCCTGATAGAATTTGCCTACAACAACAGCTACCAATCGAGCATTGACATGGCTCTGTATGAGGCGTTATATGGATACCCATGCAGATCGCCGATTTGTTGAGAAGAAGTGGGCGACAGAAAATTGTTCGGCCCGGAGTTGGTGGAGGAGACCACGTCTAAAATAGTTAAAATCAGAAAGAACATTCAGACGGCTCAGAGCAGGCAGAAGAGTTATGCGGACACCCGGAGGAGAGATTTAGCGTTTGAACTAGGCGACCGGGTGTTCCTTAAGGTCACTCCTTTCAAAGGAATTAGTAGGTTCGACAGGAAGGAAAAACTGAACTCCCGATTTATTGGATCATATGAAGTCTTAGACAGAATTGGTACTGCCGTCTACAGACTAACGTTGCCAAGGTCCACAATGTGTTCCATGTATCCATACTACGTAAGTACAACCAGAACCCCTCTCATGTCTTGGCTCATGAACCGCTCTCACTCCAAGAGGACTTATCTTATGAGGAAGTCCCAGTTGGTATCACGGACCGAAAGAACAGAATACTCCGCAACCAGAAAAATATCATTTGTAAAGGTAGTGTGGCAGAACCCACTCGCCCAAGGGAGGCTACTTGGGAGCTAGAATCAGATTTTAGAGCCCAGTATCCTCATTTGTTCGACCAAGAGTAAGAGACAAATTTGGGGAACCAAAGTTCTTTAAGGGAGGGAGAGTTGTAACACCCAAAATTTGTATTTTATTTTATTTTTATTATTTAATTTATTTTAATTTTTATTGGAATTTTTTTTAATTTTATTCTATTTTAATATTTAATTTATAACGTTTTAATTTAATTTAATTTAATTTAATTTAATAGAAATAAAAAAATAATAATAAAATAGGATAAAATTATTTTTGGGATTTAATTGAAATTAATTTTGGGAAAAATGGGTGAAAATTTGGATTCTGTGGGTATTTTTGAAAAGAAAATCGAAAATCGGGGGTCAAACGCAATTTAGAAAAATAGCGCCACATCAGCAGTCACGGAAGCAGCCCGATCAGCAGCCCCGACCAACCAGGACACGCCGTGTGGCAGGGACGCTGACGCGGGAAGCCACGCGGGACGGAGACACATGGATGATCCGCGTGCGCGCGATCGGACGGCCCAGATCCGTTCCCGAGCTCACAGACGGCCCAGATCAAAGGCGCGCGTGGACGGCCCAGATCTCACGCGTGCAGACGGTCCAGATTTGATCACGCACGGACTGTCTAGATCGCATCATGATGGATGGTCCAAATTTATTTCTAATTTAATCGCGATTTGACGGCCCAGATTAAATTATGATGGACGGCTCAGATTAAATGGGGAGGGTTATAAATAATCGCATCCACACCCAACCCCAAACCCTAACCGCCAGAACCCTCGCCGGAGAAGACGACCCAGCCACCGGAGGAACTGGCCGCCGCCACCCGCCGCCGCACCGGAGGACTTTCCGGCCGCCAAACAAGGTAAAATTTCTCCCTTTGGCTTGTTTTTCGATGCCGAACCTCACTGTGGCTAAATTGGAGCCAAACCACCAGCCGATTGGCCGAAAAACACCACCGAAGTCCAGCAATGCCGCCGCAGGTTTCCTCAATTTTTACCTCCGATGAGGCCCTTCCCGTTTCCCGTTCGATGTAATTTTTATACTACTGTGACCACCGTCCTTTTCTCTACATGTTGATTGGAGCAAAACACCGAATCACAACTCGCGCCGGAGGAGCCGCCGCACCCGAGAGCTTCGCCACCGATAAGTCTCGGTTTTCTAAAATTTTTTAGCCCATCGAGAGCCCTAGGGGTGTTTTATCACAAGAACCAATGCAAGTTTGGCCGAATTCAGTCGAAAATGGCCAGAAACGGCCAACCCGAGGCAGATCGCTGCCGTGGGCGGCGGCGCCGTCACCGGCACACGGTGGAGCCGCCGTGCCAGAATTTCGAAATTGATCGAAAGGGCCCTGGGTCTGATTTGGGATTTTTTGGGGACATGTGCAGGTACCGGAAGTGTGTTTCAGTTTCCGAAAAAAAATTCAGGGAATCTAGGGACTGCCCATAGGCGCAGTGAGAACCCGATTTCAGTCTCCGAAACAAGTAAGGATCCCTCACCCTATTTCCTATCACGGCATTAAAGTTTAATAAATGATTAAACAGTATTTTATGAATTAATAGATATGTATAATTAATTAAGATCGCTAATGAGGCTCGAACCTGATGTATTTGTCGGTCTGTTCTTGTTTGATTTATTTTACAGTTTTGAATGTAGTATGGTGCCTGATGTATTTATTATATGGTTTCGTATGCATGAATCATGGTTTCATTTATTATGGTTTGAATCATTGTGAACTCGATGTTGTGTTGCCTTGTTTGGTGTCCATTACTGGTTTACTTGTTTATGTTTGATTGGATAATTGTGATTAAGAAAAATGAAAAAAGGTTTGTGAATTAATAAATAGATAATGTCAACAGCCTAACTAGATATCCTGGGAGATGATGGACGGGCCGGGTCCATAGGGAACCCTACCGGGAATGTGGTCTCTCATATCGGACGGGGTATAGAGACTTTATATGTTTTGGCACCCATACCGGACGGGGTATGGGGACAACCTGTTTCACCCTCATACCGGACGGGGTATTGAAGTTTATGATTTTGGCGCACATACCGGACGGGGTATGGGGACAGCCCTGACATTAAGTTATTAATGTGGAATGGTTCACGTGTAGCGGAGACCCCCTATGGATCCCCATGGATACTAGTAGGCTAATAAGAGAGGAAATTTGTTGCCTGATGATTGAAATACAAAAGTATGACATGTACTATGATACAGATTATGTATGAATTTATGATATTTATGATGTTATTGTTTCTTATAAGTTGTTTTTATGAATCTCACGGAGGTAAGTGGACAGTAAAAATTTTTATTATTGATAAATGAGTTTGTTATAAATTATGCTCCATTGGTCGTTTTTGTTTTCCACCAACATTTACTTCTGTGACAGTGAGATAGTGTGATATCTTTACTGAGCTAGTGTAACTCATTCCTTACTTAATCATTTTAGACCAGGAGGTCTTTGTTCTCGAGCCCGTTTTGCAGGAAGACGGCGAGTAGAAGCCAAAGAATTTATTAGTTTTCCTTATAGCATTCATTCATAGTATTTCCTTTAATTTAGTTTATTTTTTCATACGTTTAATTCGTTTTGGTTATTGTGTAAGGGATGTTAATCATAATCTATTTTATTTCGCTTCCACACTTAGAATAAATATATACATTTCTTTTTAATTTCCGGTGCCGTTACTTTAATAACTTATAAAAAATAAAATAAAATTACAAAATTCAAGTTAATATTTAAATGGATTGCATAACTCTAATTTATTTTTATAACCTAACATAAAATATTTGTGTAGGAAAAAAGATTACTCATTTCAGCAAAACTTTAAGATTTTGTAGGTAATTTATTTCAATGTTATGAATTTTTAACTCAATCTTTTGCTTGGTTTATATATCAATATGGACCATTTTTTATAATGTTAAAAATTATAGAATAAGTTAAAAGATACATAACTTAACAATTGAGTATACTATTGGCTAATTTTGTTGGTAATTTTAAATAATATGTAAGATTTTAATTCTTTATTTGTTTATCATTATGCTCTAATTAATATAGATGGACTCTATCTACTAAAAGAATTAATATAAATAAAAAATTAGTTCAACATTAAATCCTTCACTTTAATAATTATATATAAATTATTAATTTTAAAAGTCTTAAATGATAAAAATGATTTAGTTTATTACTTATATAATAATAAAACATAATATTATGATTTTATAAAAAAAAAAAAGTTTTAAAAATAAATATAAATATAAGAAAGATAATTTTTCTTGAGAATAAATGATAAACTATTATTTTTATTTTACAAGAAAGAAAACAATTGGAAAGAAAAATTATATATCTAGAATAAAAAATAAATAAAATTGGTCAAACTTGTCTAAAAGGTAAGAGAGGAAAATAAGTAGGGATATTTATTTTTTGGTTCTGTATAAATATTGAATTAAATTGAGTTATTCAGTCTAAATTTAATTGGATCAAATAGATTTTAGTCTAATATTCAATGTATAAATGTCAAAATCAAAATAATTAATCAATTTCAATCTCATTTGTACTAGTTAACGTAACATAATGTATATTTGTACACATATATATAAAGATAGATATACAATATAGACAACTACATGTAAAAGGTGAGCATAAATACCTAGTTCTAAAACGTATATCAGCCTCTTTCTCCCCTATATGACACCAAGAACATCACTTCCTTCGCCATGCATTGATAAAGACCCTTCCATCCTTCCTGGCACTTGACATTTTGTGGCACTTGATATTTTGCTCACTATGTACTTGTCGTGCTATATGCCTACAATTCTCCTAATTTGATGTGATTTTTTTCTTACTTCAAAGAATATAAAAACATCTAAAGGCCAAAGAGAGATGTGGAAGGAAAGATAAAAAGAAAAAAGGTGACGAAGACTATAAAGAAGTAAGAGAAAAAAGAGAAAGAGATGAGAGAGGCGACATAAACTAGCAAGAGAAATGCATGAGAGAAAAAAAAAAAAGAAGTTGTAGACATATGAGATTGTCCAAACTCGTCAATTCTTACAATAACATGTGATTGCACCAAAAAAGAAAAGAGAAAAGAAGAAAAAATTTTCTTATGCTAGTTATTTTTATTCATTTTAATTTTTAATCGAATAAAACTGTATTGCACTAGTTTGATAAGGTATAGACTGAAATATAAATCGATTTGATTTTTGATTCATAATGTCTATAATTTTTGGTTCTGATCTAAGTTAGTTTCGTTTGATTCTCAATAAATAGATGCTTTAAAAATTAGTTATTTTAGATATTTAATCTTAAAAATGAATTTAAAAAGTGTGAAACATAAAATATTAATATAATATATGAGAACATGGCCAAACCAACAGAAAGGGGAGCAAATCTCATCTCCCTCCCAATTACATCCTAAAACCCTAAATTTCCGATCTCATAATCCCAATTCACGCATCATTCCTGGCTTGCCGCATAGACCGCCGTCCCTCATGTCCCGGCGACTGTCCTCTCTCACTCGCTTCGCCACTCTCCCCATTTCCACAGACTCATCTTCCCCACATCCCCAAAACCCCAATTTCTCCGCCAAACCCTACGCCTCGTCTCATCATCCCTCAAAATGAGCGATATCGACAACTCCCAAACCCCCCCAAACTCTCATTCCCTCCCCAAGAACAAGCTTGAATTGCTTCGTGCCCTCGAATCCCAACTAGGTTCCTGCTTTCGCGCAGACCCAGTTTGCCCATCTCCAAATCCATTAATCATCGTAATCAGCGGCCCGAGCGGTGTTGGCAAAGATGCAGTTATCAGGAAGCTGAGAGAAATGCGTCAAGGCCTGCATTTTGTAGTCACAGCTACAAGCCGCCCAATGCGGCCCGGTGAGGTTGATGGTAAGGACTATTTCTTTGTGTCGAAAGAGGAGTTCTTGTCCATGATTGAAAAAGATGAGCTTTTGGAGTATGCACTTGTGTATGGTGATTATAAAGGAGTACCCAAGAAGCAGATTAGGGATTACATGGCGAAAGGCTATGATATAGTTCTGAGAGTGGATATACAGGGGGCGAAAACGCTGAAGAGGATCCTTGGGAACTCGGCAGTGTTTGTATTCTTAGTGGCAGAAAGTGAGTTGGCTATGGTGGAGAGACTGATTGACAGGAGGACGGAGAGCAAAGAAGAGCTGCTTGTGAGGATTGCCACTGCGAGGGAAGAGGTTAAGCATGTTACGAGTTTTGATTATGTGGTGGTGAATGCGCAGGGGAGGCTTGATGATGCGGTTAAGTTGGTTGAGTCGATTATCAATGCTGAAAAGGCCAAGGTTCGGCAAAGAAATGCAGTCATTTGATCTCATGGAGGCTTGGTTTCTGAGTTTTTATAATCTTAGGATTCATGGTTTCCGTTGCAAATCCTGCTTATTTGATTTTATGCCAGTAACGTATATCAATAAATCATCTGTTTATTTATGGTAAGTCCACAAAACACGCATTTTTTCATAATTGGATACCAGAGTTTGGTTCATTCTCTATTCAATTGCTAGTTCTAGTTTTGTATTAGCCCTTCAATTGTTTTGGGATGGAAATTCAACACCACCTTGAAAGCTTGGAATTTAATCATTTGAGCTTAAATGTACATGATAAATCATGTCCTACTTATGCACATCAAGAGTGATATGAAAATATGATTAGAAATTGATAGGAAATGAACCAAACAGACTGTTACTGCAAGTAGAATCTGACTACAGCCTTTTTTTGTGAAAATTAAAGGTATACGTTTTGTTATGGAAAGAAGAGCCACTGGGATAGTAGTTTACACAGCAAATTGACTGTAGAAAAGACCAGAAACAAAATAAACGCATTGACCTATAGCACAACTAGGTAACAGTAGGTAACCACAAACAAATCAGCACCGGAAGAAAGAAAAACTTGGGTTCTGTTTACTACATGAAGTCTTTTTCTAGTTTTTATTTTTTAAATTACATAGGTTTCATTAACAAAACATTTATTAGTTAACAATCAAGTGAAAAGGATGGGGATGTCTAGAAAATTATTTTATTTGTATTTTGGTTATTCCACAAATATGCAACTTTTACTTACGCGTGGATAAAAGCTTGTATAAACAGACATGAATATAGAAAATGAAAATTGGAAATATTTTCATGTAGGGAATGGAATTTTAATCTTACAAGGATCTCAAACACTCTCAGTAGAGATGAAATCTGACAAAGCTTCCATAAATTTGCACCTGCAGGTGCATCCCACGAGATCCCTAGTGACTGAAGTACCATCAAGCCAACCCTTTACATTTCTAGTAGCTGAGACTTAATAAGCAACTGCAGAAGAAAGAGCTCAAACCAGGGCCTCCTTTTCTGCAACACTCTGAGAAGCTTAAAACATCTGCCACTGACTGCTAAGAGAAAAAAAAATGCAGAGCCAGGTTACCACATCACTTGTCCTTCCAACACCCATTTTGCCAAAGAATTCATCAATGTGTTATCTTCCCTATTAATGTGCACAATGCTTATCCTACTAATCCATCTCACTAATTGCTTATTCATTTGCATTTGAATTCAATACACAAGAGGCACGGTCCTTCAATACCCTAGAAACAGCCATGCTGGAGTCACTCTCAACTACAATCTGGACTACAGACTAAATTGTCATTCAACCAATATTTATGGTTTGGAGGTATCATGCTCTTGCATGTAGTACCTTGAACTTTTAGTTTATCCGTGTAGCAATAATTCCGTATAAAAGGGATTACCCTTTGCTAGCATGATTGGGGTGGACTTCACTGTTTATTGTAGTAAAGCAGATATCAACTTCTCTACATGGATAGGGACAGACTATAATAGTGCTATCAGGTGTGGTGGCATTGTAAAGTGGTATTTGAAAGGTTTACTGGTTGTAAAGAAATTTGATTTATGTTAGTTAAGAGGGGAATTTCTTACCAGGTTGCTCAAAGTCATCATGTATATTAGGAAGTGTAAAATTTGGTTGATTAGATTGAAGTTTAAACTACACCTCTAAGTTTGTGTAGAGGTTGAAGGCATGGATTCATGGTCTAGTTCCTCTTAAAATCAGAAAAGTGGCAAATCCCTGAAACAGACACCTCACTTTCTGCTACCTGCAGAGTCGCAGTCTGTTTGGATGATGCTTAGGGTTCTAGTAGTATGAGGCCTTAAGATACAATTTATCTTACATTTTGTCTTTGCAACTTTATCACGTGGATTCTTTGGGAATCAGAATAAATCTATGCCTAATTCACAAAGGAACTGGGAGGCTGCTTTTGAGTGATTTCTGCCATATTTTCTTTCTTGTTTGTGCTTGATTTCTTTTGTCTTATGATGATATCTTAGCTCCTGCCTTGCATCTGCTTTTGCTCTTAATATATGATTTTTTCTCTTTTCTTACCAGAAACTGTTGTAGTCATATGGACTACAGTCATATGAAGCATTTTGTTGCACATTGTTTGTGCTTGGTTTTGATCGACCCATGATCCTGTTGGTCGTACTCTTCATATCAATCATCAATCTCTACTTCCTCTATCAGCCTTCCGTAATGAATATCAGTCAAACAGGAATTATAGGCATTCATATGTGTTGATGATGCAGATGTCTTTACTGTTATTTTGTCTTATAGCAGGTGGGATTAAAAGCAGGAATGTTGACTGAGTTACAATTTGTGAACCTTGTTCTTTACTACTAACCACATGGCACTCTGACACAAATGGTTTCCCATCGCGATTGCTTCAAGATCAGGCTCTACAGAATCCTCCTTCTTAAGAAGATAAATATATAATTGTCTGTGAGATCATCTGTTCAAATTTTTTCACTTGAGCAATAAAAGAAGATCTGTACTCTTTGACTCTCCATTCCTTCCATTGTTGCCCCTCTTGATGTAGTTAAAAGAAGATGAAAAATTTCAGTTCTTCATTGTTATATTTGTATATCATGGAGTGGCTAGTTTCACTAGGCTCTATATTTGTTTGTAACTAAATTCATTGAGCATACGTCCTCTCTCATGCTTCTATTCTTCCTGCTGTTTTCCTATCCTTTATTAGTTCTATTAGGAAAATCTACTTTGAATATCATTGGATCTAACATATTATAAGAGTGGAATATCATAAAATGATTCATATAAAATTTATATTCAATTATCCATCCATGCAAGCATGTAATTGGGCCCACTCATGTAGTGTATGATGACTGGTGTGCATGTGTCTGTCCGTATATTTTCTATGCATTTATTAACTGGGAAAATCTCTACAATGGTCAAACATGGCATATCTACATTATTATCATACATATATATATATATATATATATGAGTGAAAATACATCATGTTACACCACGCAAGTTCAACAAAGACGCTAAGAAACTCAGTACATTACAAATGATGAGCATAAATTTGACAACACGCTAAGAACAGTACGTACATCCTCATCCCCATACAGCCTCCAGGTGTTTATAAACAGACTAATCAATTATTCTTTTCTGTTTTCCCGGTTGAATAAAGAAAGATTCATGGGATTTTCAGATTATAAAGAAAAAAAAAACAGGTATCTGTGTCCCCACCACCAGCCTTTTACTTTACACAACCCCTAACCCATTCCAACAAGCTATAAACTGCCAATCATAAACACTAATTTAAACACTTTTTTTTTTTTTTTTTTTTTTCTAATAATAACAATAATAACTTTTTAAATACAAATTTATGTATTTTAATACTGACATACATACTAATAATAAGAATATCAACAACTATAAAAGTATTAAGTATTCGGCTGATAATTGTATTAATAATTTAATTAATTTATAATGGTTCACAAGGAAGCCAAGAGAAAAGAAAAGAGTGAACTAAATGATTTAATCTCTTATTTGCCCTTAAATAATCTAATTAGTGATCCTTGAATGAAACAACTCATTACAGATTAGAATAAAGAAATTAATACAAATGGTTGTAGAATTTCAGACAGGTTGGTAGATGAATGAAGTAAATGATTTAATCAACTTGATAAGTTGGCCATTGATGACATATTAATTAATCTGGCAGGTGGGTTGGATCAAATCTTGTCGGTAAATAGAATTTCGGATTAATAATAATTAATTCCAACTTAGTCTCATGAACTGGGAAGATCAAAATAAATAATAAAAGAAGTAATTGCATGTTGAGATGGCACTGCAACAATTAAATCTTGAGGGTAATGTCTACGACGACATTCAAGCATCCGACACTCTCTCTTTTTCTTTTAAATGGTCAATGCAATTGGGTATTTTGACTACTTTTTTTTTTTTTTTTTTTTTCTGGGTTTAATCATATAATTGTGTTAAATTTTTTAACCTTAAAAATATTTGGTAATAAATAAAACAATTCATGTCATTCTAGATTTTTATATTTGATCAATGTGAAATTTTTATCATGCAGCACTGAGTATTCATGCATGGAGATGCTTTGAGATAACAACAAAAGTGAAGCTGATACAATGACTGAAATTATATTGAATGATAAGTTATAATCAATTTGATAAAAAATAATAAAACATATTATATATATTGTATCCTTCAAAACCCAGATTACGGTTGAAGCAGCAAATAATCCTAGGACTATTTCAGATACCCTTTTACTATTTATTTCATAAAAGGAAAAAAAAAAAAAAAAAAACAGCTTATTTCAAGAAAAAGAAAATAAAGACAAAAAATTTGGATGTTTGATTATTTACCCATCAAAGAACTTGGTAGAAAGCCGAAAGCTTTTTGAAGAAAAAGTGCTTGGCCGTCAAGATAAAGATTAAAAAGCATAAAAGCCCAGCCAGAAACAATCCAGGATGGACCTTGCCAAGACAAGAAACATGACTTAACGTTTCTCTTTCCTCTTCATTTCCACAAAATAAGCGTGTCTTATAAGCTTAATAATTTCCCTCTTGGTTTATAATCAACTCCACTTCATTCTTTCTTTCCCATCCAACTTCTCAAACCTCCATAACCAGCTTTCTTGCAGCCACTTTTGAAGCTCTTTCACCCGATTTTTGGAGCTCCTTTAATGGCTTCTAGGAGCTCAGCAGAAGATGGAAGCATCTGTATACAAGTCAGTGACACTTGTGACTCAAGAAACACCATTTTCGAACCGCGAAGAAGCCTTGGGATGACAGACAGTAGCGGTGCAAATTCTACTTCTCAGACAGCACCAGCACCAGAGAAGAAGCTGACATTGTTTGCTCTCCGGCTTGCAATTCTTGAAAAGGCAGCAACTGGGTTGGGAACTCTCGGATTCATCTGGGCAACAGTTGTTCTTCTTGGTGGATTCGCCATCACTTTGGACAAGACTGATTTCTGGTTCATCACCATTATTCTTCTGATTGAAGGAACAAGAATTTTCAGCAGGAGTCATGAGCTTGAATGGCAGCACCAAGCCACTTGGTCAATAGCAGATGCTGGCATTAATAGCTTCCGAGCTTTGAGATCTGTCAAGGGTATTTTCCAGTTGATTTCTCCGGCTCAGAAACGAAGACAAAGCACCAGAGAAGTCAACGAAATCAGTGAAGGCATACCAGGAAGATGGGATCAAAGAAGAACACCAACCAGGACATGGATAACTTCTGATGTTCCTCTTTTGCCATATGCTCCATGGGTTTTTCTCTCCAGAAATGTCAGCAAACTTCTCTACTGGCTCCAGCTTTCGTCTGCGATAGCCTGCGTCGTTCTGTCATCAATGAAACTCATAAAGCATAACTATGGTGACATACAGAAGGGAGATACTGATAAGAGGAACCGGCAATCTGCTCTCAACATATTTTACTCCCTGGCCTTGGCTGAAGCACTCTTGTTTTTAATGGAGAAAACTTTTTGGGAATGGAAGGTAATTGTCTGTAAACTATTGGAAGAAGTTAACAAAGAGTGTGAGTTGGGACCATCTGGCATGATTTCCGTTAAAAGATTCTTCTATGACGCTTACTCAAGGTGTGTTAATGGGAGCATCTTTGATGGATTGAAAATGGACATGGTGAATTTCTCCATGGAACTTTTGGGTTCAAGTTCACCAGATGAGCAGCTGATTGGTGCCAGGATTCTCTGTCAATTTGCGAAAAGTGAGCAGTATTCCGGAGACACAATGAAGAAGATTGGGATCAATTTGCCAGTCATAGAAAGATTAGTCGAAATGTTGAACTGGAAAGACCCAGAAGAAGAAGAGATCAGAAAATCAGCAGCAGAAATTTTATCGAAACTCACTAGCAAGAAACAGAATTCTCTTCGTGTAACGGGGATATCAGGCGCGCTGGAATCTATATCATCACTTTTAGAAGTCAGCAGAAGTGGCAACGGTGCAGCTGATGAAATCAGAGAGAAGAAAATCAGCCATGATCATCCAGATTATGGTTTCTGGACATTTAACCATTTAGGGCTCCTGATACTGAAAAACTTGCCAGAGATCATGACAACTGTGGAAAAATTGGGAACACAAGAGGCCTGATGCCAAAAATCATAGATCCTGTCACACGTG
>NW_019014676.1:921747-933075 GCF_000150535.2 Carica papaya
AATGTTGCCCCCACTCATCTTCAGAGTGCAAAACATTGTGGAAGAAGATATTTATGAATCAAAGTAAAACTGTGGGCGCGGAGAGTTGTGATCTCCCTCAAACTTAATAATATTTTTGTCTCCCTGCGAAATTCTCAGTTAACATACGGATAGATCATAGGCATATATGTAAAAACCCAGAAATAAGAACCATTTTTTTTAAGATAAAAACCAGATATCTGAACCAATAGAAGACTGTCAGCATAATCATAGGAATTTTAAGTACCATCATATTAGAACCAAGATTGCAGTCCCACTGTGGAACAATATGACTTAGACTATAATCTAGTAACTTCCAAGAATTGCAAAACTTTAAGGAGAAAAATGAAGATGAAATGCCTCACTCGAAGTATGACTGAGTGTTACCTAATTATATATTATCAAGGGATTCTCATGACATCTTCCCATTAAAAAGCAAAAAACTTACTACATAAGCTTCATATATACGCTCTGAATGATGGGGACGAATGAAATCATCATCAATGGCATGCCCAAATAAAACTGGAACGAAGCAAGATTTTGCCACCTATAATGTAATGGTAAAAATAGTTAATATGCCATCTCTTTCATACATAACAGAAAACACAAAAGGTACATAGTGAACATAACTGCAGAAAATTATTTTGTTCTTATATTATCAATAACTCATCAGCTAAAAACTCAGTTTCTTATCAGTTCTTTGGAATACCAGTTTCTCTTGAAGTTGAAATCTCCATTTGGGTTACAATTCTAAGGGCAAATTACATAAAAACCCACTTATTTTCATTAATGTCTCAAATCACAACCTACATTACCCATTGCATCTTTTGAAGGACCTATAGTCTTTTAAATATCTCAATGTACATAGTTAATATAACGTCTCTTTCATTAATAACAGAAAACACTAAAGATACATAGTGAAATAACTGCAGAAAATTATTTTGTTCCTATGTTATCAATAACCCATCAGCTAAAACTCAAGTTTCTTATAAGTTCTTTGGAATACCAGTCTCTCTCAAAAGTTAAAATATTCATTTGGGTTACAATTCTAAGGACAAATTACATAAAAACCCACGTATTTTCACTGATGTATCAAATCAGAACCTACATTACCCATTGCATCCTCTTAAGGACCTATAGTTTTTTAAATATCTTAAATTAGGACATAACATGCTCTTCTTTTTTTTGTGGTCTTTTCTCTCCTATCTCATAATATTTCTTTTATAGTAAAAAGAAAAAATTCAATCCAATAAAATATGCTAACCATTGACTGTTACACCCTCCATACATTTAGATAAAGTGATCGAATAAGCTTGATCATCATTTTCTAATAAACAATGATTAGAAGATGCATAGAGTATGCGAAAATTGATTATCAGCATTATGTATTAGAAACATGACTATAAGGTCCTAGCTCATGATATATAAGAAGTCCTAAGAAAATATATCTGAAGTGTCAGTTCTCAGCATAATTTATTAATGAATAACTGCTAGGTCATGTTTTCAAATATATATTCTTTAAACTAGGTCCTGAAAGAAAATATATCTGAAGTGTCAGTTCCCAGCATAATTTATTAATGAGTTACTGCTAGGTCATGTTTTAAAATATATTTTTTTTTTAAAATAAAAAGTGTAAAGTATTATTCACAAAGTACCAAAAACAGGAGTACCACCCATGTACAAAATCTCTACAAAAAAGTTAGAACATCAATGACTTCTCTAAAATTCTCATCATTAATGATGTCATGACCAAACACAATTGTCCCAAACAAGTGTATCCATCTATCCACTAATCTATTAGAACTACTCTCTATGCTATCAAAAACCCTTCTATTCTGCTCTTTCCAAATAACCCAAAAAACAGTCAAAGGGATAAGATTAGTAATGTTTTAAAATATATATTCTTTAAACTAGGTCCTGAAAAGATGCAACTAGAAGTGTATGTCCAACACTGGTAAAAGTAGAAGGCATTTTTCTGTAATTTATCCTAATAAAAACTGGCTTGTTACATTTGAAAGACTAGATAGCTACTCCTCTCCAAGTATCTATATGATGTATCTTTGGATTTGAGAAAAATAATCATTTGCTCAAATGTTGTTACGTGCCATGACAAATATGGTGCAAGTTTTTTACAATCTCTGGTCAGTTGCCGGTCTATCCTCCTACTATGGAGGTTTCTTTCCCACTTATATGAAAGTTAGGATATGAAGGACGGTGCTTAATGTGCCACCAGGTGTGGATGTCTTTGCTGGGTGTTGGATTTATGATTGGGATGCAATGCAAAGACCTTGTCAGCACATGCAATATCCTCATCCAATCCTCTTTGAGGGCTACAGCACAAGTTCTTCAGGGATATATCCTCTAGATTGCAAAAGAATTGGATGCCCTTTTATTATGAACTATCCTCAATTTCCTTTCTTATTTTATATTTGGCTTCTTTGTTCTGGGAAGATATCTTACCTCCTGTCTGTATCCTCTCCCTCTTAATATATTCTCCTTCTTTCTTATTGAAAAAATTAGTATAATCACTTCCCTGCACATCTCTTAATTTCCTCTCTCTTAATATATTGACTTTCCTTTCTTACAGGACAGACTTGGCAGGTTTTTTGCGTGCAATCAGCCAATACCAAAAACATAGAGAAAAAAACCATTTGAAACTTTTTATTAAAAGAGTACCTTTATCGTGTTCAGGTCCATTATATCAAACTTTGCCTTCTTCTGGATAACTTTCCGCATGTATTGAATTGCAAATTTGACCTACAAAAGGCAAAAGGAAAAGTTAACAATCATGGGACAACCATAGGTATGGTTTCAAATTAGTATAAATTGTTTAAAGACTTAGACGTGAGGCATAAACCAAAAACACATTCCAACCACTACTTACATACTTGATTCCAATGGTTCAAGAAATAAAAGAATACAGAGGAGAAATAACTGATTCTCAAGGAAAGACACCTATCAAGAAAATAGAGCAAAAAAAGCATACAACTAAGGTTCACAAATAGAACAAAAGAGATAAATTCTTGTTTTTTGGCGGGATAGAACAGTAAAAGGCAGAAAAGGGTGATGTCCATGTACACGAGAATTTCTTACAAAAGCATGCAAAGACAACAAGTTTCTAATACTTCAGCATGGCTATCTATGGGTTGGATACTATTAACATCAATACCATAAGAAAAATGAAAAGTTTCTAATACTTACAGTGAACTTTGGCAAACGGAATTTGTAAGTGTCAACAAGTTCCATCATCAAGTCAACCAAATCAGAGAATGGACTATCAAGAACCATTCCTGCAATTGAGGGATCCTCAGCTCCATACATGAGGCTGCACAGAAGTTAAGGGCAGACAAACAAGCAGAAGGTCCTCAGACCAAATCACCATTTACTTTTATTAGGTACCCAAAGAATAGGAAAAAGCATGCAAAGACAAAACTCAAGCCTGGGATCGTATAAGCTATGGTTAGGTTTCGCATATGAAAGATCCCCAGGAATGAAAATACATACGGGAACATGTCAACTATTTCTTGGAACTCTCCTGAAACTTGTTACTTAAGCACAAATGAATAGAATGTCTGCATGCATAATATTCAGCAAATACAAGAAGATGATAGAAAGAACATGAAGAGACCTAGTAACTGCACCCATTGAACGGCCCCATAAACCAATAAAAGAGACATTTCCATCTGCGCGTAAATAATCGACTACAGCCCTCAGATCATCCTTCTGAAAAACACCCAACAAACATTAGGTGGGAAGTCAACAATGAATAACACCAGTCATTAACATAACAATTATATCTGCTGCAAAAAAAAATCATATACTTAATAAAAAATGAACAACATAAAAATGCATCTCCATGCGGATGAATTAGATCAATGTAGAATGGCACGAAGGGAAGAAAGAATTTATTTTTGACAAAAGAAGGAAGTACTAACAAAAGAGCATGAAGAGAGGACTAGAGAGGAGGATAAAAAAGAAACAAAAAACTAACAAATCTTCAACACAAAATACCTGCTTAATACCTTCGCAAAATAGCAAGAGACAAACCAACCCCTCCCTCCGCTCTCTAAAGCATCAGGGAAGATAGAGATTGGAAATAGTCTCTAAAGGCTTTAGCATTCCTTGCCCTAGTTATAGTCATGGTTTCAAAACTTGCAGACATAATGTAAATAAACTCTTTAGGACTTCCTCTTACAATGCTAGATCCATATCCAAGTAACAAAAATCAAAAGCAACATATCGACGTCACAACAACAAATACACTAAATGTGTGGGATTACAAAAATAGGATTCCAAATGCAATTACAACAACTAGTAATTTCATAGACTAACAAGTAATGACCGTGTTAATCAATACAAGAATAGTATCATTGTCTTAGTAGCGGATTAAGAAAAGAATATTACAAAATTTTAGAAGAAAAACTAATTCTGGATAAGATCTCAAATTAAAACTATTTTAGCATTAAAGAAATTCTTGTAATAATAATTACTATTATTACTATTAGTATCTTTAATTTATTTAGCCGATTTAGGTAGTTTGTAAGCCTCATTTGAAATTAGAAATTTTTGGTTCTCTTTACTACTGATATTTCCTATTAGTTTTAATTAGTGCCTATATAATGGCAACTACCCTAAAGTTAATACTGAACAATTTGGAACTGAGAACTATTTCGCTAGGTTTTATTTATTTCTCTCTCTTTAGTCTTCCCATGATTCCTGTTTCTCTGGGCCTATCTCTTCCTATATTCTTTCACCTTAGTAACCAAGTTTCCTCTTGTTGTTCTCTATTCTTCTATTCTCAGGGGCCTATTCTTCCAATTTCTATACTACAATTGGAAAAGTTGGTTTTACTCCCTACTTGTCCTACATCAATCAGTTAATGAGGCACTTACTTCATGCCACCCAAGAGAAACATGCTCTCCACCAGAGAGTCCAGAGCCTGCAAAATCGAGGGTGAAAACTGTAATGTTTGAAGGTAATAAGATGATAGCAGCTTCACTGGCATCAGCCCTGCATCCACTGCGAAAGATCAAGATATACTACTGCCATCAGTAAAGAAAAACTTGGGTTATAAAAGCCTTAAATTTAAGAGCCAACCAAGACAAAAAGAGAAACGCCATGTAGTTTGACATCATCCAATGGTTAGAATTAGATAGTAACTCTGTAGTTGATATTCCACTAGTCCTGAGCGATTAGCAAGAAGAGCTACAGTGAACTGCTAAAGGTTTAGATCAAATCGTCAATTGAAATTAAGACTACGATAATGTTACTGGTGTAGGTGATGACAATTAATTATTTAAATAGTAGGCCTGTAACCAAAGGAAATATAAGACATAGCCAACAAATTCCACCATTTTGTGAGAGCTAATGAAATTTTATAACTAGTACACCAGTACAAACCCCATATCTCACATCCGTACAGCAGTATTTAGATTTTTAGTATATGTTTATGCCACTAACTTAACACAACGTAGCTAACACTTTGATTATAGGCTATGGTTTCCAGTACAACCAATCAAATGTGTCAATTCACCTGTTTCCATGGCAGTATATTACACAAGGCAAAGCCTTTTCTTCAGGACTTACAAGGGGCAGATAGTGGCTACACTGAAGAATATCTCCTCGACCATTTTTAACCTGCAGAATATTTAAAGCATGTATATGTAAGGCAGGAAAATCAATTAGAACTCTAAATTTCCATACAAGTATGAAGTAGTTAACATGTGCTAGATGATGTACATGATGGAACGGTCAAACTGAAGAGGAGGGCAGTTTTTATGAACTAGGGTTTCCAACTGAGAAGTTATGTGTCAAGACACCAGTAATTGATAGTACAAACAAATTCAGTACAATTGTTTATGCAACAAGAAGATCACTAGATTATCCAATGCTCCATGGAAGAAAATGTGAATCTCTACCAAGTCACAACAACACTTGCCTCGTCATACCAACTCACCTTCATTTCTTAATATTATTGTTTGTCCCCTATGCCTAATTAGTACCAGTTGAAACATGTTCCTTCATGCCTCTTTAGCACTAAATGAGACGTATAAGTTCATGCTTGAAATGGGGTATATAGCTGACAAGTAGATTATTGAGGTTGTCTTTCCCCACACTAGGAATCATGTCTGCAATCCAAGCAGGATCCTGATCTTGCAGCAGTTCGATTCAGTGCTACAAAAATGCACAAGCGTGTATTACAGTTTCTCCACCAATATATAGGCACACACCTACTTAGGATTTCTGATAAGCAAATCTTTGAAGGAAATGTGAGTTCCTCAATATGCTAAATGATTGAGTATAACTTAGATGAACTGACCTGCACCTTTCTGGTAAGGAGGACTAAGATACTAAAGGTTCTAATTTCCAAAGTAAACATTATAGAGGCACTAGTTAATTTGTTACGGCTTCATGCCTCACCAAATCACAAACTGCTATAAGAAAACAGGGTTCTAGGATTTCGATCAAACATAGAAATAGCAAAATTCATTGCACAATTAACTGAAAGAAGTACATTGTCATCAATTTTTCTATTTTCTGTAGTTATAGACAAGAAAATAGCAATAAGTGCTATTGCTAGAGAGCATAATATTTACTAAGTTTTTTCTATTCATTTTTTTATATATATACATCTCAATCCATTATACTTAGCTGTTTATAACCACAAAAGCAGTGATCATTAAATTTTCTAGAGCAAGTTTATCAACCAAGTCTAGTAAATACAAATAACTAAAAAATGAGAAGGCAAATAAATCCAGAAACATTCTTCCATGCATATATAATTGTAAAGCTCACCTCTATATCCTTCCTTTGATACCATTTCCCTTTCAGCATGAACTCCTGATCTAAAAGATCATTGTTAGGACTGTATTCAGCTCTGCATTCCAAAAGAGAATTACTCATGATCTTGTGGCGAGTGAAGTATGAATTTTATTGAATAATAGGACCCCATATACACAAGTTTTATGAAAGATAAAAAGAAAACATTATTAATTACTCGAGAGAGGTATATTACTAATATATCATTTACCCTACTTACTACACAAATACACTTCCCAACAGATCTCTTAATTCATGAACACATACTTCAAATACTAAAATTGAATGCCTATCCAATAGATAAATGAAATAATGGAAGCCTGGTCAATTCAGAATCATAACTTCCTTAGATACCCATCATGCTGTCTAAGAAGTTAGAGTGTCATGACAGGTGCAAATCTAAAATATTGCAATCCGTGATGCATAATGGATTAGCTATAGATACCTAAATAGATTAGAGTATGGTTTTATTAAATATAAAGCTACTGCATTATTTAGAAGTCTATTATTTTAGTTTTAGTAAGTTAAGATTTTAAATTTATTAGTCTTTATTTTTTTGAAATAAAAAGTGGTTAGTATGTATTAACACAGTACCAAGAGAGTATCATTCATATACAAA
The DNA here is from genome assembly GCF_000150535.2 of Carica papaya. The sequence continues at coordinate 929,204 of NW_019014676.1, forward strand.
AGATTTACAATTGTGTTAAAGTATCAATGACATTTCCAAAATCCTCATCCCCCCTAATGGGACGACCCAACAAAATGGATCCAAAATAATAAAATTATCTATCTCTAATCCTATGTGTCTCATTGTCATTGCCCTCAAGAGCCCTACGATTCCTTCTATAGTATTCAAAAAATTGTTAATAGAATCAACTTTACAAACTTTCTTTTACTACAAACCCCGTCACAAGCCCAAATCTCATCTTTTATAGTACCTGCCATCACCCAATTAATCTCTATGAGACCATAGATCATTGTACATAATTCATATGCCATAGGGCACCAAAGAAGGATATGGTTATAGGATTTCATTGCTTTCTTGCATAAATAACACCCATTAACCATGATTTTGCCTCTTGTCATCAACTTGTCGATCATCAAAATGCATTGTCGGCTTGTTTCCCAGGCAAAGAAAGCAATTCTTGGAGGCACCTTCACTTTCAAATCTGATAAGCCGGGAAATTGGGCACTCTATCAATCTCACATTTCATCAAGTAATTACAGTAAGACTTAAACAGTGAATTCATCATTTTGTTTAAGCTTCCACACAACCTGATCCCTGTTAGTATTGACTTGTTTCATGGCTCGTAGCTGCAGCAATTCTTCATACTCACCCACTTCCCAATCGTTCAAATTTCTGGTCACATTTATAATCCATTCCCTAATACCAATATAATCTCTATAAGCATCTTCAATAACCATGTTTTTCGATTGTGCAATGGCAAATATCCTCAGGAACTGCCTTTTGAGACACCTCCCCCTCCACCCACTCATCAAGCCAAAATCGGATTCTATTGTCTCTGCCTAACCTCCAATTAATGCACCTGAGGAATCTAAGCCAGTCCATCTGAATCTTATTATTTCTAATAGTATTAGTAATATTATTTCTAATCTTATTAGAACTAGTGTTTCCTATCTTGTTAGGAATAGTATTTCTAATTTGATTAGTGTTAGCATTTGTTAGTTAATCGTACTAAGGAAAGACTAATTTGGCACTCTATAAATACCATCATAATCTCCTTAAGATTATTATTCACAAATTCAAGAACATACTGTAAAAGTTTCTCAATACTTACTTCTGTGATTCAATTAAATTGGATGAATGATACCTAAGAACCATAGGCATAATATCTAGGTTTTTTATCTCTAAATCCTTAAGCAGGCAAATTAAACCCAACTTGTCCTACATCAATGAGTATCAATCAAAGAAATGGACCAAATAAATATCCTGCTAAGTTTATTCACAAGATTATGAGTCAATATTCATCCAGTAGATAGATGGATAAATGAAATAATGAAAATTCTAGTCGATTCAGATCATAAATTCCTTTTATTTTTCGAGACAAAGAATCATAACTTTCTTAGATGCCCACCATACTATCTAAGAAGTTAGGGTGGCATGACAGGTGCAAATCTTGAACGCTGCAATGAGAATCAGTCAAAGAACGGGATCAAACAAGCATCCCTTACTTAAAATTTAAGTGTACACCTCAGAGCATTTTTTCTATCTTAAAAATCTAAAACATTGCAATGAGCATCAGTCAAAGAAGTGGATCAGATAAGCATCCCTTGCTTAACACTTACGTATATACCTCAGAGCATTTTTTCTATCTTAAGAATTCAAAATAATTGCTTCAAGCATTTTTAGTTGCATCTTATCACTCTTATGTTATCAATAATAGATTATCATTCCATCCAACCTCCTCTGTTGCTTCGGGATAGCCTAGGATGACTTTTCTGGTCTCTTTGGCTAAAAGACATTGGGTCATTGTCTATTATAGTTTTCTGTTATCTTTTTTCTTTTATATTGCAGGATTCTTATTTCTTTTCTTCTCTTCTCTTTCTAATAATATTTCCTTGTTAACAAGAAATATAAATAAATAACAGATCTACTAGAGCTAACAGCTTATCATAATTATTAAGTATTATCCACATATGTAACAAGAAGCAAGAGACTTTCCTGAATTACAAACTTACAGATTCCTAAAAGGAACAACAGAATATCTAAAGTACAGATATATGCTTAAATTTTGAAATGGGTTTCTAAAGTTAATGTTCATGAATATAATATTCCAATAATAATTACATCATATAGGTCAACTCTAGAAATTCCCATCCAAGTACTAAATGGAAGTTCATTTCTTTTTTTGTTTTCTGAAGAACTCAGAATATCCACTTCTGATGCTGTTAAATCAACAAAAATCTAATAAAAATAAAAAAGGAACTCAATTCGTGTACTTGGTTTATCACATCAGATGTACCAAGAGAACAATAAATTAGATCGAGGAAAAAGTAGAACAATTGGATTTGGACCTAATCCTGATAATGTTGTCAACCCCAAAAAAAATCGTACAGTAAGGTCAATCTGGAACCATCAAGAGAAACACAGGGAAAAAAAATTTAGAACCAATATAACCTTCATCAAATCGCAGTCAATCCTGAAATTTCACAGATGTAATCGAATTTTAACTTAATGAAGATTGCAGAGATCTAATAGTTACCATGACTTGATCCTAGAAACTCCCCACCCAAAACTAGAAAACAATCTCTTGTTTGTTTTATAAGGAAGCTGATCCAAGCAAACCCCAAATTCAAAATCTTAAATCTAATTCTCAATCTTTTACTTTTCCACATCAATAACTGTATATAAAAAAGAAAAAGCTTAGGCAGATTAATTGAAGTAAATGAGTAAGAGAAGGCTAGCTTCATTTTTTAAATAAAAAACTAGGATTCAAATTAATCAAATCACAGTTTCTTTTTTAAACTTTTCCTCAACCAAACATAACAAATTAAAAACCTAGTTTAGTTCAAGTGAAACTCGCAAGGAAAAAGAAGAGGAAACTAAAACCTGCAGAGCATGCAATATTTCTTCATTTGTTATAAATAAACTCAAAATTACGTTACCTGGGTGGCCGTATGATAAAGTTTACAAGCTGCTCCATTGATTCCTACAATAAAGATGGTCGCCCTTGTATTTCTGATTTCTCTGAGCTGTTTCTTGGGTTCTTTATCAAATATAGTACAATAACAGACTGTTTTTCGGGAATTTAAGAATAGAGGAAGAAAAATCAGCAGAGAAGAAAGGAAAGGAAAAGAAGAAGAAAGGAGAGTTACAACGGTAGACGAGAAGAAGAAAGTAATTTTCAGAGGAAGAGGGAGGAGGGGGAGAACGTGGAGGAAGAAGGAAAGAACCGGCCTTTTGTATCGTTGTCGCAGTTGTTTTATTTTTTTTGTTTTTCTCGTCGCTGTTTTTTTCGCATTTGTGTTTTTCTTTTCTGGCAAAAATATAAAATCATTTTTATATATTCTTAAAATTTTAATTACAATTTTACCCTTCTATTTAGCTTAATAATTTCAGGTTGATCTAACCTTTTTTTTTTAACTGTAATTCTTTAATAAATTATATAGGAAACTTTATTTTTAATTATAATCATAGTTTAATTAATGGAATATTATTATTTTCTTATTTATTATTATAAAAACTATTTTTCATCTTGCTTACCTGTTATAATTTTAATAAAATTTTAATTTCAAACCAAACTAGATTCATACTAATTATATAATTATCAGAATTAATGTTGATTTTAATAATATATATATACATATATATTTGTAGGATAACTCAAGTATTAATTTCAGAAAATCATTGACCGGTTATATTTAAATTTTGAAAAAAATTTATATACTTACTTTTTAAGTTTTATTATTATATGTAAAATCATTAACTTTTTAGCTATTATCTTGTATTCTTAATTTTAATTTTTATTAAAAAATTAATTTAAAAGTTATGATAATATAATGTTAATTTTATGATAAAAAATTAAATTAAAAATAATG
>NW_019014676.1:947893-960296 GCF_000150535.2 Carica papaya
CTCATACTGTGGCAATGGTGTAGGGTCAGGTAACTCCATCCTCTCTTCCCTACCTTACTGGACAGAGATGAGTCTTTCCAGTATCTCGAAGAACCGATCGACATCCTCTCGAAGTAACCCATCCTGGGCTACTCTGTTCAATGGGGGCATTCCTCTCCTCATGTCTTTGTACCTGCATTTCACAATGAAGAGTTGAGTATCAGGTTGTATTGAATGATTCTAACATTTATACAAGGAATAGTTCCAAGAAATATGGCTCTTATACCAATTGTAAAAACCCACAATTAGCTAAATAATGGTATTAAAATTTATTAATTTTGTGGAAGCAATTTAAAATTTGGAGTTACATTCTTTGCACAGTTTAATTAAAATATTAAATAGAGATAGGTGAATATCTTTTTAAGAAAATTAAAATAATAGAAATAGAAATGTAACTAAATTTTTATAGGGTTAACCTCCGCAGGACAACTCTAATGGGATGCAGGAGGCAACTTTAAGTCACTAACTTTCTTCCTGTTCAAGATCTAGATCTTGCTCTTTGTGATATGAAATGTTTAAATAAAGGGGATGAGCTACAATAGCTCAGTAAGAATGTCAACACTTAACAATCGATACGAAAAATCAAAGGTTGGTAAAAATCATAAAATAACCAATAAAGCTATTTTTCCTTTTATGTAAATTCATTTAATAAAAAAAACATAAGTTTTGTGCTCACCTTTTAAGTTTTTAAATTCAACTTGTGAAGACAATAATTAAGATTCATGATGCATTCCAAGGAATAATAATAATCAACCTTATCTTTTTACCTACGTACCAGTACTTTTGGGAGTCCATAGGGGCTCTCTCTATACGTGGACCCAACATCTAATTTATTTATTAATCGATCGTCTCTATACTTTATTCGGTAATGGGCGCTAAACGTATCACCGTCTCAATATTTTGTCTAATATAAAGGTGAACAAATACTTCCTAACCCCTTTCGGTATAGGACTTCCTAAACCTGTTCGACTAAGGTAATGTCTATGGTAGGGTTCGCCTTATATACCGGGTCCGTACACCCTTTTTCATGATACCCGGTAAGCTTTTTATATACATGTTCACATTATAAATCAGCCACCAATTACACACAACCATCTCATTCTATATTTACATAATAATAGAGCAGTAATTACACAGACAATATAAATAAATAGATTAACAACTAATGGAGACATAATCAATACATTTATTGTAAACCAATCACTAGATGAGGATAAAAACAGTTGAGTAGCCTAATGAACAAGGAAGCAATTAAAACTAATAAATTAAAGTCTACGAAGTAACGATAAACAAGTAAAATAGTATGGCAATAAATGGGCACATAAATAAGCTAAGGCAATTATACACTAACCAGTTACCAATATCACTGGTGACTTGTATTTAATTAATCAGAGATTTTTAATATTTATAAATTACATCGTTATTATTTATTAAACTTTAATTATTAGTAATGAGAGAAAAGGGTGAGGTATTCTTACTCCAAGTCGGTATTCGAAATACTATCTTTTTCACTGCACTTCTCAGTGGTTCTCGAATTTCTTGGACTTTTTATGCGAAAATCAAAAATATATGTCACGTATTCCGATATACCCCAAAAAGGCCAAAATAAAGGTTTTTAAATTTTTATGGCCAATTTAGGGTTCGGGCACGGCGCACCGCCGTGCTCCAGCGCCGACTCCACTGCCTACGACGATGTCTCCTCTCGGTCTAACTGGTTTCGATAGGTTTCATGCGAAAACATACAAAGAATGAGGTTAGGCGGCCTTTGTTGGCTGGAAAAGGAAAAATCGAAGCATTATCGACGAGGGGGTTTTCTGGTGCAGCGACTCCGCCGTTCATCTCTCGTGGCTAGGAATTTTCTTCAGTCGACCTGCACCAGAAAAAGATTAGGGACACAATGGTCGAAAGATTAAAGGGAATGGAAAATGGGATCAGGCTCATTAAAGTGATTTTTAGGTTGCGACCGCAGCAGCTCAACCAAGCTCCGCTATCAGTTTCAGGCTTCTATTTTGGCTTTTTGGCACCAATATGGATGTAGGGAGGCTTAAAATCAAATTTCGAAACGAAAGAAGGAAAAAACTTACCTCCCCAGTGTCAACGGCGACTTTGGTGCGACGGCGACAACTGTCGACTTTTCTTCTAGCCGCCCTTCTTTTTCTTCTCAGGCGAGGTCAAGTGCGGTTAAGGTTAGAGTTTTTGCGGAGAGATGCTTAAATACCCTCTTTGCGTCGATATGGGCCATCCGTGTAGGAACACGTGGCCCACTCCCAACCATTGGATCGTTCTTATTTGGAGAATTAATCTAGACTGCACGATCAGATTAAATCTAGTTGTTCGATTACACTTGAAGAAACGGATCTGAGCCGTTCGTGCTCGTGGGAGGAGATCTGGGTCGTTGGATCTGCTGGCATGCGGATCGCCCATCTAGCTTCCCGTATGGACACGTGTCTGCATTTTTACCACACGGCGCACGACGACTGGCCGCGCTACTGACGTGGTGGTCCTTGGGCCCAATTTTGTTATTTTCACATTTTCTTCAGTTTTTCAGATTTTTTTTCAAATAAGTTCTCTCTTATTTCTACTTTGACTCTAATTTTTAAAAATATTTTCAAATACATTCAAAACAAAATTTTCTTCAAAAATTCAATTAAAAATTAAAATTAAAATTTTCTAATTTATAATGATTTAATTATTCCGAACCTAAATTTCATATTCGAGTGTTACAATAATTTATACATATAAGTTTACATTGTAAATTAAAACCCGACAATATATATATAACTCTATAATTATTCTAAAATTTTAAAATATAATATTCTATTCATATCATAAGTACTTATGAAAATAACTCAGGACATGTAATATGGATAATATGTTAACAAAATTATATTTTCATTTTTTTTTTTTGAAAAATATAAAGTCTAATAATGTAATACTCGAGTTCGGAATTTGGTCTGGGATTAATTTTAACATAAAAAAATGTATAAAAAACTTATTTTTGAAATTAATAAATTTTAATTTAATGTGAAATTATAAAAAAAAAGTTGAAAATGAAATTGAAAACAATTTTTGGAAAAAAAAATGTGAAAATTTGGGTTCAGAGAGTGTTTTTAAAAGAAAAATCATAAATTGGGGGTCAGAAAGCAATTAAAGAAAATTTTGTCACATCGCACCACCCAGTCAGCAGTCTCGACGAATCGGAATGCGCCGCATGACAAGGCACGCTGACTCGGTGCCATGCGGGAGGCCACGCTGGCAATCCACGTGCCCACGATCGGACGACTCGGAAGCATTCTCGTACGTGTGGACGGTCCAGATCCATTTCCTCCTCAGGCGCGATCGGACAGTTGCGATTAAATGTGATAAATGGTCCAGATTCATTCTGTCTTTAAACACGATCGGACGGTCAAGATCAAATCCCAATGAATGGTCCAAATTTATTTTTTTAAACACAATTGGACGATCGAGATCAAACACGATGAACGGTCAAGATTAACGCGATACGGGTATAAATATTTCGCATCACACTGAACCCAAACCCTAGCCGCCAGCTTTCCCGTCGGAGAAGAAGAACCAATAGCCAGAGAAAGGAGCCGATCGTTGCTCGCCGCCGTGCTAGAGCCACCTCTGACCGATAAAAAAGATAAAAATTATCCTATCCGCTCGAATTGATTCTGAGCACCCCATGTAACACCCATTAATTTTATCATTTTTATTATTATTATTATTAATTTTTAATTTATTTTATTTAGTTTATTTTGTAATTATTGAATTTTAATTGATTTATTTAATTTAATTTAATTTAATTTAATAAAAATAAAAATAATAATAATGATAAAATTGGGTAAAAATATTAATTGGATTTAATTGAAATTGATTTTGAGAAAAAGGGGTGAAAATTTGGATTCTGGGGTATTTTTGAAAAGAAAATCGGAAATCGGGGGTCAAAACGTAATTTAAAAAAGTTGTGCCCCGTCAGCACCACGTCAGCAGCCACATCAGCGGCCCAGTCAGCAGCCCTGGCCAACCAGGACCTGCCGCGTGGCAAGGCCACGCCGACCCGAGAACGGACCACGTGGGCGATCTGCGTGCGCGCGATCGGACAGCCCAGATGCGTCCCTGCACGCACGGACGGTCCAGATGCACGCGCACGGACGGCCCAGATTCAATCAAGTACGGACGGCTCAGATTTAATCGCGATGGACGGTCCAGATTTAACCCAAATTAAATCGCGATCGAATGGGCTAGATTAAATCAAGATGGACGGTTGTGATTAAAAGGCAAAGGGTATAAATAAACCCCCCACACCTGACCACAAAAACCCTAGCCGCCAGCCCTCGCCGGAGAAGACAAACCAGACGACGAAGGAGCCGACCGCCGCCACCCGCCGCCGCATCGGGGAGTTTTTCGACCGCCGATCGAGGTAAATTTCATACCTCCTGCTCGTTTTTCAATGCTGAGTTCCCCTGTGGCCAAATCGGAGCCAAACTCCCGGTCAAACGGCTGAAAAATACGCCCGAAACCCAGCGGCGCCGCCGCGCCCCTCCTCGATTTTTGCCTCCAATGAGGCCCTTCCCGGCCTCCGTTTGATACAATTTTTATATCACCGTGGTCACCATTCTTTTCTCTACAGGTTGATCGGAGCCAAATCACCAAAACACGAACCTCGTTGATGAACCGCCGCACCCGAGAGCACCGCCGCTAGTAAACATCGGTTTTTCGTAATTTTTTTGGCCCCCCGAGGATCCTAGGGTTGTTTTATCGCAGGGACCGATACAAGTGTGGTCGAATTTGGCCGAAAACGGCCAACCTGATGCGAATTGCCGCCGTGCCAGAATTGCGATATTGGCCGAAAAGGGCCCTGTGTCTAATTTGGGATTTTTTGGTTCACGTTTAGGTACTAGTAGTGCATTTCAGTTCCCCGGGAAAAATTAAGGACAGCCTGTAGGCGCACTGTAGAGCCGTATTCAGACCCCGAAACAAGTAAGGACCCCTCACCCTATTTCCTATCACGGTATTAAAGTTCAATAAATGATAAAACGGTATTTCATGAATCAATAAATGTGTGAAATTGTTTAAGGTCGCTAATGGAGCCCGAGTCTGGTGTGTTTGTCGGTCAGCTGTTGTTTGGCCTATTTTATAGTTTTAAATGCAGTATGAGGTCTGATATTTTCATTTCATAGTTTCGTATGCATATATCATTGTTTTATTGATTATGGGTTGAATGACTGAGAACCCGATGTTGTATGTTGTCTTGTTTGGCATAAATTACTAGTTTGCTTGTTTGTGTGTGATTTGATGATGCTGACTGAGAAAAAAGGGGAATAAAAAGTTATGTAAATTGATAATTGTATAATGTGGTCAGCCTGACTAGATATCCTGGGAAATGGTGAACGGACCGGGTCCGTAAGGAACCCTACCGGGATTGTGGTCTCTCATACTGGACGGGGTATGGAGACCTTATGTGTTTTGGCGCCCATACCGGATGGGGTATGGGGACGGCCCGTTTCACCCTCATACTGGACGGGGTATTGAGGTTTATAGTTTTGGCGCCCATACCGGACGGGATATGGAGACAGCCCTGAAATCTGATTACAATGGTTAAGGGTTCACGGGTAGCGGGACCCCTATGGACCCCCATGGATACTAGTAGGCTGGTAAATAAGGAAAAATATGTTGTGTAATGATTGAAATGCAAAAAGCGTGATAAGTATTATGTTATACAGTTCATATGATTTCATGATGATGATAATGTTATTGCTTTCGTATGTTGTTTTATGAACTTCACCGAGGTAAGTGGATAGTAAAGGATTTTATTATTGATAAAAAAATTTGTTGTAAATTATGCTTCATTGGTCTTTTTATGTTTTCTACCCACCTTTACCTCTGTGACGGTGAGATAGTGTGATGTCTTTACTGGGCTGGTGTAGCTCATTCCTTATTTAATCATTTCAGATCAGGAAGACATTGTTCCCGAGCCCGTTCCGCAGGAAGACGGCGAAGGGGACGCCTGAAGACTCCGTAGTTATATTTATAGCTTTTATTTTCGAGTTTCTCTTTTAGTTAGTTTGTTCTTTTATACTTTGAGCACGTTTTTTTGGTTTTAGTGTAAGGGATGTTAATCAAATTTTTTATTACGCTTCCGCATTTGACATTTTTAATACACATATTTCATTTTAAAATTTCGGGGCCGTTACACCCCATGACTAAATCGGAGCAAAAGGAATGGCGGGTGAGCCAAAAACTGCAGGCAAAGTCCGGCGGTACCTCCGCAGGTAAAACCCGCAACCACCTCCGATGAGCTCATTCCTGTTTCCCATTTCGTGCGATTTTTCCACAGTTGTGTTTACCATTCTGTTTTCTATAGGTTGACTAAAGAAAAACGTCCAGCTGCAAAGGTGAGTCGGCGGAGCCGCCGCACCGAAAAATTTCACCAACAGTAGATTTTTATTTTTTGACTTTTTTTCGATCAACCGAAGCCCCCTAACGTGTTTTCTCGCAGGGATGAGTATAAAACCGACTAAAATCGGTCAAAAATTGCTAGGCTGAGGCAAATGACCGTCGCGAACGGCGGTGTTGTTGCCGAGTACGGTGGTGCTGCCGTACTAGAATCCCAAAATTGGCCAGAAAAAGATTTTTAACACCGATTTTGAATTTTTTTTGGTATTTTAGGAACGTGAAGCGTGTTTTAATCTCTGCAGAAAAATTCAGAAAATCCAGGGATCGCCAGTAGGCACAGTAGAAAGTTCAGTATTTCGGACACCAATTCGAGTAAGAATTACTCACCTTATTCTCTGTTATGGAATTGAAGCTTAATAATCGATAATATGATATTTTGTGTAATTTAAAAAACTTTGAGAATAATTACAGGTTACTAATGGAGACTGAACCGTTTAATTATTTATTTATTCTGTTTAACTCATTATTGAATTTATAATTTTAAATACATTATGATATACTGGAATGATTGAATGATTTAGTTGTGCTTCCTTGATATATATATTGCTAGTCTTGCGTGATTTATGGTTGATTTGTGAAATTAAAAATTAATATGCAAATAGAAAATTATTTGGTCATGTGAATTAATGAATGGTAGTCTTATTAGATATCCTGTAAGATGGTGGATAGACCAAGTACATAAGGAACCTTATCGTGAACGTTGCCTCATAGCAGACATGGTATCAAGGAATTGTATTTTTGGCGCTCATACCAAATGGGGTATGGGGATGACCCGATTCACCCTCATACCGGACGGGGTATTGAGGGATGATATTTTTGGCACTTATACCGGATGGAGTATGGGGACGGCCGGAGTTCACCGTAGTGGGACATCAGTATGGGTCCCAGAGATACCAGTAGGCAAATAAAAAGAAAAAATTGTTGTTTTTGGTCACTTGAATATAAGATTTGAATGTTAATTGAGTTATTATCTCTATAGGTTGATTTTGAAAATCTCGTAACGGTAAATATATACAATAAATAGTTTTTCTTATGATAAATGAATTTATTTAAATCAAGAGCTCCATTCTCGTAACTATATTAGTCATTCTAAATTATTATGTAAGGAATGTAAACTCGAAACTCTATTATTTCACTTCCATATTTAATTTATAATTTTATTCCCTTTTAAGTTCTGGGTCTTTACAAATAAAATTTGTTCAAGAAATATAATAGTTTAGAGATAGTTAATTAAAGTTCAATAAGCGAGCTAAAATAACTTAACATAAATCATATAAAGAATTAATTGGAAGACAATTTATATTTGGATCATTCCTAATTTTATCATAAATATTATAAATTTTAATATAATATTTATTTAAATTTTGACAAAGTAAATGTCTTCCCTTTTGTCTTCTCTTGATATCTTAATTATTCCAAATTTGCATGCTACGAAAGAGTTGGTAACAAAATTGATAATTGTTTTTGTTTTGGTCTTACTATGCACATTCAAGTATTGTAATAATTAATTTGATTAATATATATATATATACTGATAATTTATAATATTAGATGATAGATTAAATTATTTAATTATTTGTTTTTAAAATGAATAATATTTATTTATTTGATTTTTGACTCTTTATTGTTTTCTTTTTAGTCTATTTTCAAATTAAATTATTTGAAATGAATAATATTTAATTGTTTCATTTTGGTCAAACCGACGGTTCTTCTGTTTTAATTATAGACAATACATACAATATATATATACACATTAAAGATTGGTGCAGAGTGATAAAATTATGCTAATACATACAACATAGATGTGCGGATTTTAGCCCAATATTATGGAACCCAATACCCCAGTTTAGCTCACAATTGAGTACACAACAGTAATGTAATTGTTTTGTAATAAAAAAATTATATTTTATTAATAAAATAATAAATAAATATAAATTTTGCAAATTTGAATCCTTAGTTGTAAATAATAAATATAAATTCTGCATAAAATATTTAAATGTAAAAATAAAATAATACAAACTATATATTTAAAAAAATTGATATGAACTCATGTAATTTTTATTTAAGAAATCAACTATATTAAATAGAAAAAAAACGTTATAAAAATTAAATAAAAGAATTGATATAAACTCAACTGGTTTTTACTAATAAAATCATTAAAATTAAATTTAAAAAATAATAAACAAAAGTTATAAAAATTAAATAACTATCAACCCATTAAAAAAATTACTAACTCATTAACTAGTAATTATTAAAATTAAGAAACAAATACTCTATTGTTAATATACTACTATTTTATAATTAACTCATTATTATTTTATTACTGTTTAAATTAAATCACTATTAATTTAAGCAGTCACTAATTCATTCGTGACTAATAATTCTTAAAAATATATAATACTTAATTTGGTGAAATAGGTATGGAAGGGTGAGATCTTTCTCCTACTATGCCTCACCATATTTTTACCCAGTTGTACTTTACCGCCCATATTTTTTTACCCTTACCTCACAGACCAATATGGAATAATCAGATTTTACCATCCCTATGTTTACATTGCCATCTCCTTCAAAAATCCGTCAAAAAGAACCATTATCTAAAAGTTGATCAAATGGACAACTTGAATAACAAAGAGAGAATGAGTCCTTTCTCTGTCAGAGGTTCCTTCCCTTAGAAAAGTGAGGATAAATTTATACCGGCCAAACACTCTCCATTCTCATTAGTTACATTATATAACTCACAACCAAACAAGAGAGATCTACGCAGCTAACCAATATCATAACTATCATACAAGTCGTCTTTAAGTTGTACGTAGTAGCCAAACATTAATATATATTATTATCTTAATTATTTAAAGGTTGTGTAATGTGTAACACATATTAATTACTAGTTGATATATGAAAAAGTTAAATTAAAGTTTGAAAATAAATTTGAAGCTAGTTGGTATTATATCAAAAGCCAACAACTTTTACTTGATCAATGAAACATATGTTTATTTAGGATAAAATTATATTATGATATATGTATATATGTAACATAATTAATTAAAATTGTATATTTTTTATTCAAAATTTATATTTATTTTAATGGCTGTTAACATGAACAGAATCATGACTACTAAAGAAACCCATGCACAGCTGAAGTGTTTATATAGTCTTTTACACCTCCGTGATAAAAGAAAAATATAAATGAATGTATTTTGTTGAGAGTACAGGGATCATTCTGCAAAATTTCTCCAAACTTCATTTTCTTCTAATCTTCTTGATGAAATCATTATGTTCTTTTTTGTAACAGTTGACAATAAATTAATATACATTGTGAAATTCAAGGCATTTGATTAGCATGGGAATCTATGATTATTATTATCATAATTACTATTTTAATACAAATAAGTATATGCAGTAAGTTCCCACCACCTTTGAAAAGGTGAAAGAAAGAGTTTGAGGAAAGAGAAAAGACATGGAACCTTATCTGAAATTTTTAATACAATCCAAGCTTCTCTCTTTTTTGTGGCAGTCAAGAGACCAATCACTATTTTCCTCCACATAACATACCCCTATCTCCTTAGGAAAAGCCACTCGACTTCAACACTTTCTTCCTCTTCCCACACCCTCCATTGTTTTATATACCATTCGTAGAAAGTCACTCATTTGGGTCTCCTCCCACCTCTTCTTTCTTTTCCATTTTCCAGGGAGCTTCATCAAAACCCAGATTCTGGTTTGCTGCTCTCGGCCCATTTTCAGGTAGGTTATTTGGTTCAATCTTGGTTGTCAACACTCTTGTCAATGTCTGGCTGAAGAGTGTTGTAGGTTACAACTGGAATCTAACAGGTTGTTTGCTCATATATTAATTATGGAACTAGAGATCTTTCTTTTGTGTATTGTGTAATGACTACCCAGTTGGATGTGTTGGTAATTTGTCTCTGCAGACTGTGTAAGTTCAGTGTTTTAACATTTTACTTCACTGCGTTTGGACTCTAGGAGCTTTGGATCATTTAAGAATTTTATATACCGTTGTCGTGTTTATCTTAAAAAAAAAAACATTGTCCTGTGTACCATTTGCTTCAGAAACACTCACTTTGATATCTCCGTCCATCCTTCTCTTTCTTATCTGCCCTTCTTCTTCTTCTTCTTCTTCAAATTTCAGGGAGCTACCTCAAGACCCACATCTTGATTTTCTGCTCTCAAGCCATTTTTAGCTATGCTCTTTGGTTTAAATCTTACTGGTCAACCTTCTGGTTCTTGTCTTACTAGCTGTCTTATCTTAAATCCAGAGAAAACCCATTATACCAGTGTTGCAAGTGTCAGTCAGTGCATGAGATCATGGAACAGTTCAGTGTCAACGTCTGACTGAACAGTGTTGGGGATTACAACTGGAATCTCTTGTTGTGCGTGTAAATCACCCTTTATTACCATATATACGTATAATATATACATATATGCCATTTGCTCCACAACACTCACTTTGGTCTCTCCCTTCCTCCTTCTTCGTCAATTTTCATGCAGCTCTGTCAAGACCCAGATTCTAGTTTGCTGCTCTAAGCCATTTCGGGCAGGTTCTTTACTTCTCTGGTTCAAATCTTTAATGGTCAACCCTCTGGTTCTTGTCTTATTAGCAGGCTTGTATTAAGGTACAAATAAAATTAAACTCCAGTGTCAGCTTATGCATGAAATCAGGTAACGGTCAGTGCCAATTTCTGGCTGGACAGTGTTGTGGGTTACAACTGGAATCTAATGCATTGGTTGGCTCAAATATGACATATGATAGTAGAGATATTTTGTTGTGTTTTGTAAATGAAAATACCCAGTTGTCTTGGAACTTTGTCTCTGCTGAGCAATTATGAAAATTGAGTTCTTCTGAGATTTGTTTAGTGTATTAATTTGACCGGTGAGTAAACTAATATATTTGCAGTTTTACATATTACATACCTGTAATCTACCATAGAGTCTACTTTCAAGGATTCAGGTTTACCTTTGCTCCTCTATGAAATTTAATTATATCGAGATTTGGATTTGAGGGAGAAAATTATATTATAATCTTGGTAATTCTTTGCAGTGAATCCGAATACATCAGTTCAGTGAAGTATTCCTTGGCTGAAATATGTAAATTCTGCGTGTTTCTTTTCTTTTTGGCATCTTTATTTGCTTTGTTTCTTTCTCTATTTAAGTTTGAGGGCATTCGAGTCATTTCAAGAATCGCATTTCATGTGTCTTTTGTCTGATAGATTTCCCTCTTGCTTGCTTGTAGGAACAATAACTTTTCTTGTTTTATGTACATTTTAATTCTGTACAAGTTAATCTTAAGTTTATTGCTGTGTTTGCTGATTTTTCCAGTAAGGGTAAGTGAAAATGGCGCAGATTTTGGCACCCTCTGCCCAATGGCAGATGAGAATGCCAAAGAACACGGCGCTTGCAAGTCCCTTGACATCAAAGATGTGGGGTTCTCTTTTGTCGAAACCAAACAAGCAAGGAACAGTTAAAACTTCTGCCAAGTTTAAAGTGTTTGCCCTCAAGTCTGAAAACAGCACTGTCAATAGGATAGAGGATCTGCTCAACCTAGACATTGCTCCCTACACCGATAAAATCATTGCTGAATATATCTGGTATGTCAATCTTAGCTGAAGTATGTTTCTTTGCACATAAGACTACCATCTTTGATTGAGAGCTGCAACAATCAGGATTTGATCTTTCGTTTCTTGATTCAATTGACACAGGATCGGTGGTTCTGGAATTGATTTGCGTAGCAAGTCAAGGGTAACTAATCTTTATAAGATGCTATAAACAAATCATGCAACTTTCATTTCTAACCATATAAGTCTAAACTTCCTTTTTGCTGGAAATGCTGTGTGTGTAAATTTCAGACAATTGCAAAGCCTGTTGAGCATCCATCTGAGCTTCCCAAATGGAA
>NW_019014676.1:960671-973816 GCF_000150535.2 Carica papaya
AGAAGATTTAATGTATAAGTAGTATTATCTGGAGGCATGTAAATGTATTAATTCTCTACATTTACTTAGGGTCCATACTATTGTGGAGCTGGAGCTGAGAAATCATTTGGTCGTGACATCTCAGATGCACATTACAAGGCTTGCTTATATGCTGGCGTTAACATTAGTGGCACCAATGGTGAAGTTATGCCAGGGCAGGTATGCCTCCTATCATTACCCTTTTTATCTTTTTTTCGAGAATACTTTAATGACTACATTCATAGTTTAGTCATTTTATTTATTTCTGCACATGGTTTGCAGTGGGAGTATCAAGTAGGTCCAAGTGTGGGCATTGAAGCTGGTGATCATATCTGGTGTTCACGATACATTCTTGAGGTAACTTTTAACTTTTCAGTGTGTTTGAGTACCCTTTGATTATTTCTTCTAGGAATAAGTCAAATGCCGACGACTGATCTTCATCTGTAAACATTTTATATCCACAAATGAAGCTTTTAGTTGATCCCTAAGAAAATGCTTTAATTTTCCAAATTAGCTTCCAGAAGGGTTTCTTTCACTCACTGCAGCTATATAACTTTTTGAGTGCACCACAGAACTTTTTCCATCCAAATCATAGACTTGATGTTGTGAAATACTTGATTGTGCTTGATTATCCTTAAAGCTTAGGTTCATAGTAAACGATTTAAATCTATTATTTATATATTATCTAGTCCTCTCACACACAAGCTTGGTGGCTAAAAGTGTTGCTTTCTGCTGAAATATAATTAACAAATATTATACAGCAGTCTCTATTCGAACTCTAGACTTCTGGTTTTGGTACCTATGAGATGATTAATTGCATCCAATTACTTCAGAAATGGTACAACACATTTATACATTAACAGACATTATTTAGAATTCTAGTGTTAAATCAAGGAGAATATTTTTTTCTTGGATTTGTAGCACGGTTGCATCCAACATTTGTAATTGTAGAAGCCCTAATCAAAGAATCAAATGTCAACTGAGAGCATGGTATATATTTCTGAAAATTTGAACAGATTAAATTTACTTGTTGATCCTTTTCCTTTTCTAGAGAATCACCGAACAGGCTGGCGTTGTTCTTTCCCTTGATCCTAAACCAATAGAGGTAAACTTAAATATTTTGACAATGAGTTCTTAGTCAAAAAGTTTGGTTAAATGATCCTCACGTTCCTCATACTTACAGGGTGACTGGAATGGTGCTGGCTGCCACACCAATTACAGGTAATCTTGTCATTGTTCAGTTCTCAGTAATATAAATTTATGTTTACATTGGGAGAACATGCTAATATTACAAAGATATGACCCAAATCTTTATAAATGATGATAACTAAATACTGTTTATATGCAGTACAAAGAGCATGAGGGAAGACGGAGGCTATGAAGTAATAAAGAAGGCAATCTTGAACCTTTCCCTTCGCCATAAAGACCATATTAGTGCTTATGGTGAAGGAAATGAAAGAAGGTTGACGGGAAAGCACGAGACAGCCAGCATCGACACATTTTCTTGGGTACACTACTGAATACTAGAATAACTTCAAGGAAAGAAAAGAAAATATTAGTGCTGTTGTAGTTCCTCATGCAATTTCTCAAATTTCAACTTGCAGGGAGTTGCCAATCGTGGGTGCTCAATTCGTGTGGGGCGTGACACCGAGGCGAAAGGAAAAGGTATACTACTTTTAATATCATTAGAAACATAATTTCTTTTTGCAGGGTGCCATAATCCAAAAGGAGGGAAGAAAAAAGAATGAAATTGTAGATGTGCCATAAATCTAGTTGTTGATTAAAAAAGGTTTTCCCTCGGTTACAGTTTAAGGCAACTTTTATAAATAAGGAGAGATATTTTCCTTCCAACTGATATACTTTTTATAAGACAAGACTATTGACGAGACAATATCTCACTTGGACTCGAAGAAACTTTGGCCATATCTCTAGTGGTTGGCTACATTACTGAAAGCAGATTGTATTGGGTTCCATTTTTCTGATGATCCTCATGGTTGCAAAGATAATTGTCTTACGAACTCCATATTGATCTTGGAATTAACGTATCCAGAACTTTTGATGAAGGGGTATTCTTGGAACAAAAGCTGTATTACACGAATACTTTCATGAATTACATAGTGGATAACTTAATGCACTGCATTCTCTCATTCCTAATCTTCCTGCCTTCCATTCCTTACCTTTTTGTTATTTGAACTCTGTATTTGCCCTATAACCTTGAATACTAACCTTGTTTTTGACATTATATCTTCTATTAGGTTATTTGGAAGACAGACGCCCTGCTTCGAATATGGACCCATATGTTGTGACCTCATTACTGGCAGAAACCACCATATTGTGGGAGCCTACTCTTGAGGCTGAAGCTCTAGCTGCTCAGAAGCTTGCATTGAAGGTTTAAGCACCGAAAGAGCAAAATAAATTAGATTTTTTTTCCAGTTTCTTTTGGCATTCCTGGGCGAGATCCCTGTAAATAAAGGGTCCTAAATTGAGTAGCCTATGCATGTGAAATGGTTTTTTAGCCGTTGGCATCCTCTGTTGGAACCAAACGATTCCCAAGTTAGTTTTGGGTTTCTGGGTGTTCGCTTCATTGATCTTCTGCAACTTTTTATGCCCTCCAAATCCATTTTGGCAATTTATGATAATCTTGTTTGGACACTTCTACATTTTCATTCTCATTTCGTCAAATTTGTTCTCATTGGCCAAAAATGAGATTCAGTGTCCACGAAATGTTATTGATGATTCTGAGGCTGATAGAAGAGAAATAAAACCTATTAAAGGCAATTCAGAAAAAGTAGAAGATAACTTTATTCTTTCTTTTGTTTGGTGAGGAGGAAAAGCTTCTCCAGCTGTAAAGTGGTCCAGAGGAAAATAAAAACAAATTACTGCCTGCATATATGAAATTTCTCTTATATTCCAAACCTGTGAGTGAAGCAAGTCATTTCTTTGAACTCAAGACAAGCCAACTCTAAAATTAAACATACAGAAAACCAGCCTTGTTAATAGCACCTTCTATAACGATGATTCTTTATATAAGAGTTTTGGCCTAAGCTTGACAAGCAGGGAAGA
Organism: Carica papaya; assembly: GCF_000150535.2. The sequence continues at coordinate 963,753 of NW_019014676.1, forward strand.
AGATTCAAACTGCAAAAAGCCATGGCATCTTCAGGATCCAAATCAGTAGCATTCTTCCTCTTGTTCCTCAATCTTGGCTTGTATTTCATCATAACAATAATTGCAGCATGGGCTATCAATCATGGGATCATGAAGGCTCGTGAATCAGGTATTTATCGATGTATACCATTTGATCATTATACAAAGGTTAGTGATTGCTGCTCTGTGAGGTTTAACTAAATAAGTCCATTGGTAGTTTATGAAATTTTGGTATATCGGATTAGGTTTAAACGAGGGAAAAACTTTTATAAATAAATTCGAATATGCATTTTTTATGAATATATAATTTTTTAAAATTTTGATATTTCAGAGTTATAAATTAAATGACAAAAAAATATATTAATCTATAATAATAAGAATCTCTTTATCTGGAACTATGTAAATTCTTTATGTTTTTAACATTTCAGCTTTGATGCTCTTGCTTTTCTATATGGCACAATAATATTGTTTCAAGTGTATTTATATATATGTGGAAATCCATTGCAGCATCTGTACTGTCGCCTCCAGCCCACCTATTCCCTATATATTTCCCAATGGGAAGCATGGCAACAGGCTTCTTTGTCGTATTTGCCCTGATTGCTGGTGTTGTGGGCATGGGCACCTCCGTCACTGGTCTTAAAAACATTCTTCAATGGACTGCTCCTAACTTGCATTCAGCAGCTGCCTCTTCTATGGGCACCTGGGCTCTCACTCTCCTAGCCATGGGGTACTACTCAACATACATAATACATACATGCATGCATGCATATATATGTATGACAGACTGTTAAACCAAAAGCTAATGAACATGGTGGTGGCTTTCATTAATTCAATTAGTTTCTTATTGCTTTTCCAATATTTTGTATTGCAGGTTGGCATGTAAAGAGATTAATCTTGGGTTAAGAGATGCCAACTTGGTAAGTTGTTTCCTTGTTAAATTAACTCTCACACTATTAATAGCTTATTAGAGATTTGAATTGATTAATATAATTTATAAAGTAAGATTTTTATTATATTATTTATGAAAATATAATTTTGTATTAATATATACTATTATATAATTTATTATTACATTTTTAATGAAATATTTTTTAAAAAAATAAAATACGAATAAATTAATATTTCGGTCAAACTTAACTAAAATATTTACATTATATCGGAATAACATTGTGATTGAAATAATAATGATGATATGCAGCGAACTTTGGAAGTGATAACAATAATAGCGAGCACAACACAATTAATTTGCACAGGTGCTATTCATGTTGGAGTTGAAGAGGTTATTTCAGGACAGAGAAATCTTGAGAGAACAAGAGTTTGAGATTTCGGAATTGCATAACTCACATTAAATTCGTTTACGAGAATCATGACGATTAAAATTTTCATCCTCGTAATCAATATTGTAAGTTTAGGTGTATAATTTAATTTCATTATTTAAATTTTAATTTAAATTTGTACGATGAAAAAGTTATTAATTTATTACATATATTGTACAAATGTGAAGCTTGTAATAGTGTAAAGTATATTCATGTTGATTGTAATTCTATAAATGCTTGGTGATGATTTATTTTAATTTTTTTTTGGGATGATTAGTGAGTTAATTATGTGATTTTTTAACCATAATTAACTTTTTTGGCCGTAATTAGTGAAATATATCATTTCATTTAGCATAATCAATTATAATTATGTTGGAATATCCATCTAAAAATATCTTCCTTAACATTGTTTAGAATAAATAAATTAAAATTTATTTATAAATTAAGAATTTTAATATTTAATATATAAGAGGTTACAATTAATTTTACACTTTTTTATAAATTTTTTTTGCTATTTTACAAAAAATTTCTGTTCATGGACTCTTTTAAAAATAATAATTATAATTAAAAGAGTAAGCTTTATAAGAACAATAAAAATAAAACTCAAATAATTAGGTTAGTATAGAAAAATGACCTTATTAAAATATTAATAATTTAAAAAGGAAAAATTAAAAATAAAATAAACAAAAATAAAAAAAGTCCCCCGTCGTTGTGTTCTTTCGTCAACTCAAAACATGAACTGCACGCACCGTACGGTCCCAACGGTCACATTTCCTTCGCTGTTCAGACCCGCCCTCAAAACCCTAATTTCCCCATTTTCAGCGCCAATTTTCGCCCCGAATGTCGCAAAACCTAAAACTTTTATTCTCAAGAGGATTTGTGATGTTAGAGCTTCTGTCGAAAAGAATGATGGAACCAGAAACTGGGCCTCCCAGTTGCCAACCAGGGGTATCGCTGCTGATAAAGTGTTTAGGTTGATTTCGAGTGCCACCGCTAGTCCCATTGGCCAGTTCATATCATCACCCACTACGTTTTTGCATTCCGTTGATCCCAGAATCAAATTGGTATAAGGAAAAAGAAAATTGCAGTTTGTAGTTTGCTTTTGCTTCTGCTTAATTATTTTGTTTTGATGGAATTTTGATGAATTACTGAGTTCAATTTCTGGTGAAATGGAACTGGGAGCAGCGGTAGCGAGATTTTCACTTTACAGGATTGCAGCTCTTTGAATTCTGGCGGTGATTGTGGAAAGATAAATAGATGTGGCTCATATTTAAATGCAATTCAATCTGCAAAATCAAATTAACTTAATTTGACCAAACAGTTTACAAAATGAATTCTGCTTCTTTCTCCCTTTTGAATTAGAAATTGAATTTTGAATATTTCTTTCACTTGGGTGAGTTCTGGTAAACACTGTGGTAGCTTGTATAACTGGAATGAGACTTAAATTAGCTATGACACATTAACCTTCAATTATAATGGTTAAAGTGTTGCACTTTCCTTTGTTTATATTTGCTAACTTTTCCCTATTCGTCTGCTTAAGCTGCAAAAGAGACAGCTAGAAACCGAAAGTAGTGAATGATTTCAATTTTAGTTCAAGGCACTTAGCCAGTTGGTTAGCTTAGGTTGTCTAGATGTTGTTGTAAACTTCTGTTGTTTTTTCCCATGAGCTAACTGTGAGTAATGATGTTTTATTATTGAACTCTTTTGCTCCAATTTTAGGTCAATTCTATTTTTTATGCAGGTATGGCTTTTGGCTTTAGTTGTTCTACCTGCAAGATCACACATAGTAATGCGTTTTGGATTGGTAATATGCACAGGTCTTCTGTCAATGTGGATTCTCCCAAAACACGTGTGGATGGTTAGTACTAATAAAAGTCCAATAACTGATAATATTATGGTCAATTTATAGGTATCCTCTTCCAATTATGTGGCAGATTTATCTGAACTTTTGCTTGTTAATTTGGATACAGAGAGTAACACGATAATGTAGCTTAAGAGGAAAAAAATTATAATAATAAAACACCATTTAGTTATTTGAATGCAAATTTCTTGAGAAGCTTAGAAATATAGCTACCTTGTATCATTCTGCTGTATGTTTCTGTTTCAGTAAATGTTTTTCACAACAATATATAAGTAGTATTTTCATTCTAAGTGGTGAAAAGTAGCTGTCTCTGTGTTATCCCTGTTAGAATATAAAACAAATATAAGGATAAAGCTGGGGCCCTTTTTATCATCTTGTGCTTTTAGGATAATTAGTCATCTAATTTAATTATTTCACATAAGCTTAAAACCAAAGATTATAGGTTTAAGCATTGGGAAACTCACCCTGATTTGTGATTACTCATTTGTTATCCACAATTGGCCCTTCATACAAAGTCCGATATCATATTGTGTTCAGCTTTCACCTGTTTGGATTTGTATTCATGTTCTTGTTTGAAGATGTGTATCTTGTTTCCACATGAAGGAGCATGTCATAATATGAATAAATAATAAAATTGGCCTTTCTATCATTTAATTGTTTAGGAGAATTAGTTAATCAACCTTCCAATTGGTTGTTTTATAAAGTGTCTATTTGGTAAGCTTCTAATTTATGTTATGGCAAACTTTTTTATTTTTTGACAATTAAAAAAGAAATACTGTCTAATGGTAATTGAGTTTGAGGGAGATTTTCACAACCACTTGTTGAATTCTGAATAAACATTTTAGGATCAATTGGGAAGAGTATCATTGCTTTCTGGAATTCTTTTCATAACACTGGGGCTAAGCTCGGATGGTGTATCCCCACTTACTCAGTTGCGAACTCCGCCACCTGCAATCACGAACTTGCCTGATCTCCCTATGTCTATGGAGGGCTATTCATATTTAATCATGAACCTGGGACCACTACAGTTTACAAGGAAGGGCTTGTCCGTTGCAAGCACAGCTGCATGCTTAACCTTCACTGTAAGTTGTGTCTCCTTACCTGGTATCCCCTTGTTCCTTTTTTCAAAGTGGATTCATTAAAGGAATGTATTAGGGCTTTATTTTTCAATGTGGAATCTTATGCCATAAATCTTACATGACAAACGTGCACAATCACATTTTTAGCCACAGGGACGTAGAACAAGGGCGTGTTATGTTTTGGGCTGTAACATCATATGTGTAAAACTAATATAACTGCAAAGTAGGCTAGCATTTTTGAGAACAAAAAAAAAACTTGATTAGTCTGACACTTGGGCTTCCATTTTTATGAAAGATCTTCCAAAGTGCTAGCCTCTGCCTGGCAACCACTACCCCAGAACAACTTGCGCTTGCTTTGCGGTGGTTTCTTCTTCCCCTGACGCATATCCGTGTACCAGTGGCTGAAATCATCCTCACCCTCATGCTTTCATTGAGATTTATCAATCTTGTCTTTGATGAGGTAACTAGTCCCAAGTTGATTGTGTAGATAATATATTCCATCAGAAAAGAAAATTATATTTCCAATGATGTTTGAGTTCTTACAATGGTTAGTTGTTTACTAAAGCCTTTGCTAGTAGCATTGGGAGTCTTGAATGCACATGTTATGTTGATAGGTTCGCAGTGTGGCATTGGGGATTGTATCTCGTAGGATAGATTGGAAGCAGTTGACGATATTGGAGACAATTGATAGTAAGAATATAGCCCTAGCCTATCGGATATGATTAAAATTTCCTATTTATCTAATAACTGTCTATTTAATATTAGTGACTTTTTTGGTACTTGACATTGTAGTTTTTGCTTCCTATATACGAAGGATCTTCAAAAATATTTTTGTCCATGCAGAACAAATATCCCAGGTTTATTCCTTTCCTTTTCTTTATGTTTCACTATGTGGGTATTTAATTTGCCATCAATTCTGTTGTTTTTGTCTCTATAGGTAAAATACTCTTTGCCTTATGTGCAAAGTCTCCCTGTTGTGCATTCATTACATCCATTGTTTAGGCCAGTGGCTGCTTTTTGTCTCTTTGTGCTGCAATTTATGAGGAATTTATGGTTATTTGGCAAGTTTAAGCACTATAATGACTAATAGGTAAATTACTCGAACATGTTTACTGAGAAAATTGGATACTGGTTGCATGGAAGAGACTTTAGGAAAACAAGGTACCCATAAGAACAATCTAAGAACAGTGTCCTTAGAAAAAAAAAACAGAATACAGTGAAAGAAGTATCTGCAACCATATCAGAAATTTTCTAAAATAATTACTTTTTTCTAATGGAATGAGTGAACATCTGTATTAGGTGAGCCATATAAGAATGAAGAAAAATATATTGGATCGCCAGATTATCATATTTAGTTAGTAATATTTTGTTCATATAATTGAATGGAAATCTAATGTCCACTTACTAAAAGGCCTGGCAATTTCAGAAACTGTGGCTTGGTGCAAAAAATAGATTGCCGAGTGTTGATATCAAAGTTGTAAACATATGCACAGAAGTAATTTAAATTCACAGACAGGCCATTTGGAACATAACTTTCATTTTTGTCATCCTAGTGTGATTATTAAAAATCTGCGATTATTTCTGTTTTTAATACATGGTTTTTGCAGGCAATGATTGTTAGAGGTTTTAGAGGGGACAGCAACACACATGAAATCTACTTCTTATCAGATTCATCAATTAAGATGGCAGATTTTTTCTCCCTATTGTGTCTGATCGGTCTTGTAGGTGCTGCCTTTTTGTCGGATTACCTCCTCATCTGATTTCTCTAGAGAGCTTCATCGTGGAACTCACTTTCTGAGAATGTGATTGGTATCGTGAAAATTCTAATGATTCATCAATACAGCTTATTCTGCACCAACATTCTGAAGAAAATGCAGTTAGTCATATTTTTCATTTAATTCTCATGGAGAAGCCGGTAAGAATCTAGGAAAAGTTGACTGAGTGGAATCTTGAGGTACTTTCAAGTTTTTTTCAGTTGGTAGTTAGGTTGAAGGTTGAGGACCGTGGAGGGCACCCATTCTTACTATCTCCATCTTAAGTAAGCACATCAGGCATGTTGTAGAAGACAAATTCTTCAAGGAAGACAGACAATGTGGAGTTATTATCAAAGAATTGATGAAAGAAAATCCTCAGACATGCTGGTTGATTGTGAAATATTATATTGTAATGTATTATAGCATGTATGTTTATCACATGTTTTGATCTAGTCTTTAAATCAACATCTGATATGTGAATTGGAAGTTTCATTTTTTAATTGACAATTGAATTGTACGGTTCAGAATACATTTCTTGAATCAAAGTTTAGAATTTACGTTTATAAATAAAGTAGTGTTATAATTTTCAATTAGTTTCTTCTAATTACAAATTATTCTGTCTGATTTTTTTTGACAGCTCAGTGCTATGATTTTTATTATTTCTTGTTCTGCACATAAAATTATTAGCTTTTCAGACTATTATTTCATATTTCTTTTCTATAATTTTAATTTTTTTAACTTCAAAATGTAAATATTTTCTTCAAAACTAATAGATTTGAGCAAAACGGTGAAAAATTAAATCATTGAGGTATGAAAAACTAAAAGTATTAAACTGTTATTACGTTGAAGCTCAAGAGTCGAGACTATAGCCACTGTGAGAATTTGGTTTAGTTTATTTTTCTGTCAAACCAGCTTATAAAATAAGCCAACAGATATTTGCTTAGTTACAAAATGATTTTGTTTGTGATTTATAAATTCAAAATAAATGTTAAAAGAATTTGGGACAAACTATCAAATTAATATTTAAAGTTCATCATTTGTTATAATTTTGTCATCTAATATATTTTTTTTTTTACTATAAATTGGTCTTCAATATTTTTTTGTTTATTTCAAATTCTTAGTTTTTTTTTCTTCTATTTTTATTAGTTAGATCATGTTTGAACAATCTAAAAAGGAACTCAAAATAACAACTTTAACTAACGAATTAAATCAATAAATTAATAATAATATTAGTTCTATTTTTATTGTTATTAATTTATTATTAGTTAAAATTATTTTTTGGGTTATTTTTGAAGCATATAAACATAATAGTTACTTCTAGTTACTTCTCCATTTGCTTAATCTCTGATGGTATCAAGCGGAGTTCAAGTCCTTTCAAATTTGAAGACAAATAGTTAAAAGTTGATGATTTTTGCATGGAGAGTGGTAAATTGGAATGAAGATAGATGTTAAAACTAGCTTCAAACTCAGCACAGAAGCTGAAAATATTAAAAGATGAAATCAAGAATTGGTGCAAAGAGGAAGAAAAAAAGTTTTGACTTATATACATTTTCTTTATTCCACAAGATTGAGACTATTGATAAGAGGGAGGGTGATGAGACTATGTCCAATGAAGATATGGTTCGTAAAGAGGTTTTAAAGCTTGAATTAGCTACCAGAATACAAATGGATGAGACTTCTTAGAGGCATAAATGAAGAGCCTATTAGATTAAGGAGGGGGATAAAAACTGATGTGATCCTAAATAGCTCAAAAATTAGTTCTAACGATATAATCCTGCATCAAAAAAGAACCCCATGAAAATTTGGACTTCCACAGAATAGTTACCACCAAGTCCACCACAACACATAGCCTTACCCATATAGCACATTAAGTGTGCACATGTCAGTGCGAACCCACGCGTGGGAAAAGGTAGCATCCTTTTCCCGTAAGGATTCTTGAAGGTCTTGTCTTAAATAGGCAATCAGTTCAAGAACCGTTTTGTTTTCTAAATAGGATCGACTCAAATGAGAAAGTAAGTTTTAGTGTAACGACCCTGAAAATTTAAAAAGGAAATGTATATAAAGAATATAAGTGCGGAAGCGAAATAAAACGTTCTGGTTAATATCCCTTACACAATAACTTAAACGTACGAACAATACTGAAAATAAGTCATCTTAAAGGAAAATACTGTAAATGAAAGACTATAAACGAAACTAATAAACATCAAGGTATCTACTCGCTATCTTCTTATAGATCGGGCTCGGGAACCAAGTCCTCCTGATCTGAAATGGTTAAGTAAGGAATGAGCTACACTATCCCAGTAAAAACGTCACACTATGTCACTGTCATAGAAGTAAAGGTTGTTAGAAAATTAAAAACAACCAATGGAACACAAGTTTGAAGTAAATTTATTTATCAATAATCAAACCATTTACCGTCCACTTACCTCAGTGGGATTTATAAAAAAAGATCCATGGAAATAATAACATCATAGATATCATAAGTTCATACATAATCTGTAACATGGTACATGTCATACTTTTATATTTCAATCATCAAACAACAGTTACCCCCTTTTTATCAGCCTACCAGTATCCATGGGATCAATAGGGGTCCCCGCTACACGTGAACCATTCCTTTAACAAATTTAATTTTCATGGCCGTTCCCATACCCCGTCCAGTATGGGCACCAAATAATAAAACCTCAATACCCCGTCTGGTATGAGGGTGAAGCGGGTCGTCCCCATACCCCGTCTAGTATGAGCGCCAAAACATTAAAAGTCTCCATACCCCGTCTGGTATGAGACAACGTTTCCGGTAGGGTTCCCTATGAACCCGGTTCGTCCACCATCTCCCAGTATATCTAGTGAGGCTGTCAACTTATCCATTTATCAATTCACATACCTTTTCTATTTTTTCCTTAATTTTTCATTTCTCACATAAACATGAATACTTAAACAAGTAACGAGCATCCAACAAGGCAAACATATCATCGAATTCACAAAATCAAGCCATAATGAAGTAGACAGTGATTCATGCATTCAAAACTATAAAATAAATAAATCAGATACCATATTGCATTTAAACTGTAAAATAATAAAATAGGAACTGACAGAGAAATATGTCCGCTTCAGGCTCCATTAGCAACTGTAATAATTATGTATATCTATTTAATTCATACAAATACATTTTTATCATTTATTAGACTTTAACCTCGTGATATGAAATAGGGTAAGGGAGTCCTTACCTGATTCGAAGTCGAAAACTGAATTTTTTTCACTGCGCCTACAAGTAGTTCCTGGGTTCCCTGAATTTTTTCTCGAAAACTGAAACGCGCTTACGGTACCTACACATATCCCAAATAACTCAAAAATCAGACCCGAGGCCTATTCGGCAAATTTTAGAATTCCGGCACGGCGGTCCGCAGTGCTCCGGTGAAGGTGCCGCCGCATGCGTCGGCGATCTGCCTCGGGTTGGCTGTTTTCTGCCGAATTCGGCCAAACTTGCATTGGTTCCTGTGAGAAAACACTCCTAGGGCCCTCGGTGAGCCCAAAAAATGCCGAAAATCGTAACTTACCGGCAGCAGGGCTCTCTGGTGCGGGGCTCCTCCAGCTCGAGTCGCGATTTAGTGTTTTGCTCCAGTCAACCTGTAGAGGAATGAATAGTGGTCACAATGGTGTAAAAATTACATCGAATGGGAATCGAGAATGGCCTCATCGGAGACAAAAATTGAGAAAACCCGCAGTGGCACCACTGGGTTTCGGCGGCGTTTTCTGACCAATTAGCCAGTTTTTTGGCTTTGATTTGGCCACAGGTGGGTTTAGAATCGAATTCTGAGCCAAAGGGAGAATTTTTACCTTGTTTGGCGGCCGAAAAGTACTCTGGTGCGGCGGCGGGTGGCGGCAATCGGCTCCCCGGCGGCTGGGCTGTCTTCTCCGGTGACGACTCTGGTGGCTAGGGTTAGGGTTTGGACGTGCATGAGATTATTTATAACCTTTCGCTTTTAATATGAGCTGTCTATCGTGATTTAATGTCAACCGTCCGATCGTGATTAAA
>NW_019014676.1:1029799-1046649 GCF_000150535.2 Carica papaya
CGGACAGGGTATGGAGATCTTATGGTTTTGGCGCCCATACCGGACGGGGTATGGGGACGGCCCGTTTCACCCTCATACCGGACGGGGTATTGAGGTTTATGGTTTTGGCGCCCATACCGGACGGGGTATGGGGACGGCCCGTTTCACCCTCATACCGGACGGGGTATTGAGGTTCATGGTTTTGGCGCCCATACCGGACGGGGTATGGGGACGGCCCTGGAAACTGATTATGAATGTTAAAGGTTAACGGGTAGCGGAACCCCTATGGACCCCCACGGATACTAGTAGGCTGGTAAATGAAAAAAAAAAAAGATATGTTGTACAATGATTGAATTACAAGAGGCGTGATAAGTGTTATGTTTTACAGCTTAGATTATTCAATGATTATGATAATGTTATTGTTTTTCTCATATTGTTTTCATAAATTCCACCAAGGTAAGTGGATGGTAAAAGTTTTATTATTGATAAAAGGTTTTGTTGTAAATTATGCTCCATTGGTCTTTTTGTGGTTTTCTACCTACCTTTATCTCCGTGACGGTGAGATATCGTGATGTTCTTACTGGGCTAGTGTAGCTCACTCCTTAATTAACCATTTTAGATCAGGAAGACATGGTTCCCGAGCCCGTTCCGCAGGAGGACGACGAAGGGGATGCCTAGAGACTCTGTAGTCATACGCATAGTTTATTTTCGAGTTTTCTTTCTTAGTTAGTTTAACCTTTTATATTTTAAGTACGTTTATTTGGTTTTTCGTGTAAGGGATGTTAACTGAAATTTTGATCTTGCTTCCGCATTCGATATATTTAAATACTCATTTCATTTTAATATTTCCGGGGCCGTTACAGTGAACATATTTAGTCTCGATACAGAAAAACTAATCCTAGAATACCCTTACTACTAAATGATCTAATGCAAACAAGTTATTCAATCCCAACATCTTCTGTACAGAAGTTGAAAGAACGAGGAAACCATGGTCACAGCAGCAGAAGATATTCCAAAGAAAAAGAAATTTCTTTGAAGATACAGGGTGCTGTTACTGCTACACAAGCCTTCATTTTCTCTTGGAGCATATATTATTAATATTTTAACAGTTCACATCAGGGTGAAATCCAAAAGCATGAAAGTGGAGATAGAAGAAGAGATTTTAAGTTATGTTTGGAATAAATTTAAAATTTTCCTATAATTCATTTGTAAAATCTACACTAAGTTCAACTAGAATATAATGAAGATAATTTCTGAAGTGACAGTGAAATTAAAGAAGTTAGAATGCTTTGATTTAATTGAAAGTAAGATCAATTTTTATCATTTTGATTTAAACTTTAATTGAAGTATTGAATAAAATATGAATTTGCAAATAAATTTTATAAAGTTTCTAGAATATTAAAAAGTTCAGAAAAAATTTCTGTAAGGTATCTCTATGCATTAAAATTATAAAACCTGAAACTAACGTGATATTTACACAATAAATAGGATCTACCAACAAGCAAGCTTTAAGCTCAAGTTTATAAGTTGAGAATTCTTATCTCATCCATGGACTGACAACAACAAGATCATGATTTTATTGGCTCATCTTCATCTTCGTCTTCAATGTCCCAGCTCAAATCCTCTTCTTTCTCTGCCAGACTCAATCGCTTGCGCAAATCAACTCTATTTCCATTCTCATTCTCAACAGATTCTACCTTTTTATCCCCATCATTGCTTGCAGTATCTTCAATCTTATCCCACCCAAGTTCTTCTTCATCAGGAAATGAAGGCTGGCTTGATACTACAGACAGATCACTGTCCTTACATGAAGACTCACCATTATCGACCTTCTCCACCAAACCCACTTTCTCACTCTCTCTTTCTTCCAAGTTCTCGTTGCTTGCATTCATGGCATCCTTCAAATTCTCGTTTGCATTCCTACTTGAATTGGGTTTCGAGAAAGATCCATCATCCTCTTCACAATCATCCTCAAAATCCCAGCTCAAATCCTCCTCGTCCTCCCCGGAGATCACTCTATTCACAAGCTTAGCTCTTGCATCCTCTGCTTGCTTCAGCTTATGCATCTTGTAGAAATACCTGCTCCAGAAAGTCTCATTATCAACTTGACTTGGTACAACATGATTGTATATCTCCTTCACCACCAAATTTTCCTTAATCACCTCCTCGATCTCCCCGCTCTTCTCCTCCACTACAAAACCTAACCTCCACTTCGTATAATCCTCCAAATCCTCCGGTTCCGAACAGTACGTGCTTATATCGCACTGATACGCACGGATTTGCATCTGAAAACGACTATATGGTTTCCCATCTAAACCATGATTAACACTATTATTGATACCATAACCAAATCTTCTACTAGAGGAATTGGAATCGGAATCATAATTATCCGACGATGATGATAAGAGGGTGTCCCTACCGTTAGAGATGATCCGAGCCGTGGATTTCCATACGGAGGCACCGATATCGTCGATAACCTGGCCCACCGACTCTAAAGATTCTTGAGCAACAGTAGCCCCGACCTCAAGTGAATCAGGAAGGTCCTTAACAGCGCGGGAAGCCACTTCCCCAATAATAGCAGTCTCCTTCTTCAGCTCAGACCCGAATTCTTCGAAGTCGCGACGGTAGGATTCAATCACCGACTCGGATTTAGCCGCTAGGGTTTTGATTAAGCCACCGAAGCTCCATGGAGAAGGAGCGGAGGAGGAACTTGAGACCGTAGCGAGGCTCTGAGGTTGGGAATCAGGGGAAGCGGGGGAATCGGAGGACTGCGGAGCGTCGTCGGAGAAGACAGAGTTGAAGAAATTCATTGGGATGTTTTAGGAGAAACTGAAATTTGGACGGGAAGAGGTTATGCCTCTGGATGGATCACGCGTAAGAAACAGGGAATGAGGAAGAAGAGAATATAAAAAGAAGAGATGGAATGTTGCCTGGAGAAGCAGATGTCGATGTCAGCTGCCTAAACTGAATCTGAAAGTGAAAAGAAAAATGCGGCAACGACATACTTTAATTTACAAATATGCAAAACTGTTTTAAGGGGAATTATGGATTAAGCGGTGATAATTGAGTTTTTAATTAAATTAGTTTAAACAAGCTAATAGGTAATTACTGAAAATATATGGTAAATAGTTAAGTGTCAGATTTTTACTGTACCTGACGGTAAATCTCACATCCGCAACTGCGCATGGGGTAAAAACATTCTCAAGTTCTCTTGTTTCCTTGAACGGATTGAGAATCTTATTGTGTAAAAAGTCTTTTATATTATATCGTAAATTACTTGAATTTGAACTTTGGGCAATTTTCTATTACTGAAGCCGCCATGTTATCCGTATTGAAGAATTGACTTCTGGGGCATAAACTAAAACATTATTTTTTTTGAGAAAGTTGGTTCCTTGTGTTGTATAAAGAAAGCTTTGATGAAACCACGTTGAGGCACTTACAGAGGTGGTAAGAGACTTATACCCTACCAATTAGAATGGATCCTCTACTAACTTTACACCTAATACCTTCTCTACACTAACAATACAAACACTTTTTACCCAAAGGCATCACATCACATATACAAAACATACAGCAGAAAAAATATTTCCCACAACCCATAAACGAGTGCGATGAAAAGCATACATCCAGATGACCAAATATGAACCCTGTGATGAATGAGAGACAATGGGATGCAGCTGTATTATCTACCAAAACACAGGATAATACAAACAGTACTGGGTTTATATGTAGCCAACAAGAATGCTAGGATTTCGTAACTTGAGGTGCACGCTTGTATCAGACCGGCTGCTGCAACAGTAAAAGAACAAGGGAAATGTTTTAAAGATGAGAAAATGATTAACACTTTCTTTATTGAAAAGAGGCTTCAATCATGAGTTACAAGAGACGCTTCAAACATGTTACTGCATCCCAAAAGGAAGTTTCGGTTATGTTACAGTGACTTTGGGTCATTCAGGAAATGCTTTCAACCCTCAGCATATCCAATACAAACCATATCAGAATGGGAATTACACCATCATAACATTAAAGACCACTCAATATAAAAAACCAGACACTTTTACAGACCCTATATCACATGCATGTAGTACCATAAGATTACAAGGCGAACTTTCTTCATACGTCAAACTCCAAGTAGTGCTTTTAGATCCTGCCATTAACAACTTCGTTCTTCCATCAGCAAAAGTATTATTTCCTTTGCCATCATATAGAAATAACATTTAAGTACAAAATGGAATATTGTTAGAGAGGAAAATACCCATGATAAGGTACCTACCGATCAAGGTGTGGCAGGCGAGCCACTCTTTGGATTTCCTTGATAATCAGTTCCTTTTCCTCATCAAATTGTTCATCGTCGGAACCTGAAATGATACATAAACACTTAATTGTCCATAAATCTTATAGAATCTGATTCCTGAAAAGTTTTCAAAATGGAAATCTAACATTAGCATGTGTTTTGGACTTAACCTTTCCCACCAGAGAGATTCTTAAGAAGATCCAGTAACTTTTCATGGTTTTTTGCCAGAATGACCTTAACTTCCCGTGGCTTATTAGGATTAGCAACAAAAACCTGCATGAGAGATACGGGAGACTTCTATCTGAACAAAGTCAACTGAGTGCAACTATTTAACATTCTTCTACTAGTGCTCAGCAAGCACTTTTACTTGATCAGTTTCTTTCTCATGGCAACCCATCACAAATAGCGTCTTCCTTAAGAGATGTGTTCTTTAGGTAGCAATCACAACAGAATCAATTTTAATGCTTAATTGCACAAGGAAAAATAGACATACTAGTTTTCAACAGAATCTGTTCAGAAAACCATGTACTGAAGTTCAAAACTTGCTGAATCCAAATTGCAAAGCTCCAGTTCAGATTCAACTGAAAGTTTAGCTTACCTTAAAATAATAAAAAATCTATTAAGCTGTTTTAACAAAGAACACACTCATATGTTATATTTAATTGCAAAAGTAAAAACTTTAAAAAGTTATATATTTTTAGAACTTAAAAGTATTCAAGTTCAAGAAAGGTAGAGTAATACTATCATTTACTTGATTATCACAAACTTATTTTGAAGAGCTTGTAAGCTCTTCAAGAAAAACCAACTCTTTTAACAGTTTTCAAAAAATACTATTGCAAAAGCTATTCATTAATCATCAAACATGTCACCAAACATTTCAAAATAAAGTAAGCAAAGCACCCTCTTACACAGGAAAGGTGAATAATACTGTTAGATGGGAGAAGGAATGAGAGATCCAAGTACCTTGAAAATGTGGAAAGCAGAGATTTGAATGTTTTTGCTCGAATCCTGCTCAAATAAAGAAAAATAACATATATAAAGTTGAAACAAAAAGAAGGAACAACTGTAAACAAGTTGCTTTATGACAGAGTATTCCATGGAAGGCTAATAAAATGGTATTTTCATGACTGTTTGCAACTAATATCAGTATCAGATTTATAAAAACCCAAAAGGAAGTGCCTTCAACCTAATGTCATGCCCGCACCAAAACAGGTAAGTCTTCTATAACCAGAACTATTACCAGGCGCTGATAAAGAACTCTCACTGAAAGGGTGATAACACGTACAAGAAGGCAGCAGGAATCAGAATGATCCATATCAGTTGTTGTGAGAAGCCTCACTCATGGATTCTAATCTGAGAAAAGAAAGAGAGAAAGAACAGATGAAAAAGGAGAGATTTTGCAGTAAAATTCTTTGTTTTCTTTGATGATGTACATTCATAAATCGAGTCTATTTATAGGCTAGAAGTATTGAAGACGAATGGAGTTGGAGGCGGACATTGCACGGCCGTTTTGGTTGCAGTGGTGGCCGTGGGATCTGGTGTAACAGTTAGGGTTGATTCGGTGATTCAACGCTAACTCTAATCTGTTCGGGCGAATTTACCATTTTTCCCTCTGTGGATGAAATTACTTTTCTGCCCTTCTTTCTATAGTAGATAACCAAGGTTTCTTAGACAGTTGTCGAACAGTTTCTTGGATGTTATCTAGCTTAATTGATGCAAGTCACTTCTGCTGCATAAGGACCAAGATTGATTTCAACTCATATTTATGGCCCATTTGGGAGAAGGGAATGGGAGAGGAGAGTAAGAAAGAGAAGCGAATGGGAGAGAAAGAGGGTTTTTTGGTCCTCATACCATAATGTTTGTCAGGGTCAAGGTATTGGATATAAATTGCTCCGCTATGGAAACTAATAAATTATTACAAGGAACAAATTACCCTTATCCCTTCTCTTACCTCCTTTCCTCTTGCTTCCTCATGAAACGGACCCTAGGTTGCAGAAAAAGAAAAGAAGAGAGCTTCCACCGTGTAACTCAGCTATATGCATTTTGGAAAAAGGGCACCCCTATAAGTGATGTGTGAAAAATCCTTAACATAGGACAACTAGGAAAACCATCAGGCTTGCAACATGGGGCAACTTCAATCAAAGTAGAAGCATACTCATATTGGAAAATATTGAGAAGGTGACGTACAGATGAATTCTAATAGCATCCAAGATCAAGAGATTGGGATTTGGCACGTGAAAACAAAGTGGGAATAGTTTATTAGAATTTCCATTACTAAACACATGTTCAGAGTTTACAACCATAAATAGAAAACTGACGCAAAAGAAATTGAAATGCGTATCTTCAGTCATGCAAAACTACAAGATTTACTGTATCTCATGGCGGCATATGTAGTCTCCATGGAATGAGTTATGTGACAAAACAATGCCAAAATAACTCTGATGTGGAGATATACAGCGTGTACATTTTCAGTCATGCAAAACTACAAGATTTTACTGAACCTCATGGCTGCGTATGTATTCTCTATGGGAATGAGTTACGTGACATAACAATGCCAAAATAACTCTGATGTGAAATATACGCACATCTATACATCATACAATACCTTCAGCAACGTCATCATGACCTTCAAGTACCGAACTTCTAGAATGTACCGCTTCATGATGTGGGAATTTGAACCCTCCAACAGGAATTCCGAGAGAAGCTAAATCATGAATATTTTATTGTTAAAACATTATATCAGAACTATATATGAAAGAAAAAAAAACAGAAAACTTTAGTCAAGAAATTACCTTCAGTGATTGACGTCTGGTCACATAATTAGAAGATGTGAGGAGCCTTTCATATACATCAAAGAACTGGATAACAATGCTATATTATGTAAGGTAAAAGTAAAAGAAAAATGAAAAATAGAAAAAAAAAAGGAAGTAGCTTTAGCATGATAATTGAGACTGAAGCTATTTTTACAGCTCACTTCACACCGCCCATTTACATAAAACCAGGAGTTAGGTGCACTTGATTGTCACCAACAAAAAAAAAGATATTAGGTGGCTTTAACTTATCCTCGAAGAAATTCTTGCCCAAGCAGATCTAGGTGGAAAGTATTCCAACCAACAGATACAGACAACATTTCTGATATATCCAGGACAGCAAGAATACCTCATCGTAATGAGCAGTCAAAAATTCGGAGACCACAGAATCATGTTTAGTAAGCAGATCCTGTGAAAAATCCATTAGGGATGTACATGCGAGAAAAATTAATTAAGGGTAAAAAGAATTTATCAGGTAAATAGAATCAAACATAAGAACTAACATCCTACCGGATCTGACCTTAAATGTTGAAAATGCATCAGATGCGACGTCAAAGTTAGGTAACTCCACAAATTTGAAGAATAACTGAAAGCTTGCAGACTCTAATATGTATCTGAAAAATTGCTACATAAATTAACTGTGTGAAAAAATTGAAACTTGTTCATAACTTCAAACAATTTTGCATGAAAAAGAACAATATCCCAGGGAAGCAGAGACTTGGATGGCATTTTTTTTAATACTACATGATACTGTTATAGCCAGCTAAGAACTTCAGTTGCAACAAAAGATGTACAAAAATTTTAAATGGTCAACAACAGTTCAAATTCTCAAGCTAAATCACCGTTCTCTATTACTAAAATCATGCTTGTCGTATTAAAATAAGGGGTATTTCCAATTTTCACCAAGCTAATTTTATTTTAGCTTATATAAAAGTGTTTTCTAGTGGGTAACTGCTTGGCAATAACATGCAGAATCAACCCAAGCCAATTTAAGACTACATACAGATTTCATTCAATCAACCTATTTTTCTGGTCATCACTACATACAGATTTCATTCAATCAACCTATTTTTCTGGTCATCACGAAGAAGAGGAATTTCTTAATTCTTCATATATGTTTAGGCTAGCATTGAGCAGAGTCTGTCGACAAACAATTTAAGCTTAGCTGAGTCAAAACTCAGTTCAAACCAACTTCAAGCTTGTTTATATGTTCTTTATCTTCTTTTAGCCATAATAAGTTTATAAGCTTGCTTATCATTTTCTCCATCACATGCATCAAGCTTGTTTATAAGTATTTGGCACAAAGAATGCCCCTAAATATCTTTTTATTAGGACGTCCTCTTCATCTTATTCATTAAGTAAATAGTTCTTCAAATCAGTAACTTAAGACAGCTAATAATCATATTATATTCTTGCTAATAAGCATACTCTTTTTGTTTATTTTCATATGCCAAGAGAATATTATTCTTTTTATTTTTTTGAACAAGGAGAACATTAGTCATTGTTATTGTAAACTTAACCAGCTTGATACTGTACATGAATATAAGTTCATGCATATATATTTACACTTTGAAAGAAGAACAACAGAAATATGTGTATATGTCAAAGAGGAAGATAGCAAGCATAGTAGAATATTCTTTAAATAAATCTATTGCATTGTTGAAGTTAACAACAAAGCTTCTATGTGATTAACTAAATTCATTGTCGAAGAAATGGTTAAAAAAGCTTGAATCTCTTACTTAGCAAGTGTAGAAAATTTGATGCACTCCCTCAGCATATTTCCACAATGCAACGCAATTTCCTTGTTATCGTAGCTGCTCATAAGTGATAACAAGATGTCACGTGCAATGCCATGATATTGAATTTAACAATAAAATAGTTCTAGAAAGCTAATAGAACAAATATATTGTGCATAATGCATCATAGTCCTTCCATCAAATTTGACCAATCTGCTAGGACATTAACATCCAAAATCTAGAAAGTCGATAACCATTAGCAGCTCACCTCAAAAACATACAACAAAATGAATCAAACAAGAGAACAGATTATCAAAAAGAAAAACAAGAGAACATGGATTACATAATTGCATTTCTACATTTCACAAATCAACACTACCTATGGCTTATTCCTAATGAGAGGATAAACTATCAAGTATCAAAAATTAAAAAAAAAAAAAAAAAAGAAGCTAAAGAAGCTCGTGAAACTACACACGTTTTCTATCTAGGAGGTAAAAATTTGAGCGCAGAGACTCGTATATACTTGTCACTCAAAGTTGAACTTCAAAGGAATAAGAAGGAAAAACATTTCACAACCTTACCAGACAACAAGAAAGTCAAGCAACTCGAAATGATTCTCCATGTATTGCACACAGCAGTATGTGGAGTCAACTTTCTGCTTCAACAATATGGACCAACAGTGCACTAAATCTTTTCTTGTCTGCATCAAAGTATTAGTGATTTGACTATAAAATTGACTAAACTCAACCATTATGATCAATTAAGTCATAGAGAGACTTACTTCCCATCCAAGGACAGGTAATTTGTGAATAAGAAGAGCAATAACATCCTCTTTACAAATTTCAGTGGCTAACAGTACAACTTGTTCAACATTTGGTTCAACTTCCCCATCTCCCGAAAGCATGCATCTCAATGTAACAATGTTCTTTTCAACTTCTTCTTGAGCCTGTATTTTGATTGAGAAAGAATATTCAGGTCCTACACTATTGTTGAGAAATCATAGACTAGAAGAATATTTCTAAGAAGACTAAAAAGTTCAGTTCTGAATTTAGCTTCTAACTCCCAGATATAAGAAGACTGAGTATATCATAGACTTCAACAATAGCACAATTGGTAGAAAACCATGACGAAATCAAACATCACCAAGAAATTGAAACTCACCCCATAACGAAATTCGAACCCTGATTCCACATTTCATCTTAATAGAGTACAGAATCAAAATTTATATGAAAAAGAAAGATGACAGTGATAAAACACTGGAGAAAACAACCCCAAAACCCGTACTCGGAAATCCTGCATTTATGAAATCTGTCCTTCACTCCCTTCAAACCCAATCGAAAAATCTAACACTGACATTGAAATTCTCTCTAAAAATTCTACACGGAACAGACCTTTTCAAGGGCTTTAACTTCGACAATTGTTTTGGTGTCAAGAGCCAGGAGGCTGTCCTTGATTGCCTTCACCACCTCCGGCGGGGTTTTGGGACGAGACGGCTTGAAGAAGGAAAATGACATGATCGCACAATATTAAATGGCGCGATCAAAATGAAATTCCTCTCCCTCGCTCTTTCTCTATCTCTATCCCTCTCTCTCTCTCTGTATCTGCGTTCGGCGTCCTGGTCAATTACGCGACGGTAAATTAATCTAAGGCTGCTGAAGAAGAAGACGACGAGAGAATCCCGAAAAGTGAAAGGAGGCCCACGGTCCACCCGCTTCACTTCTTTTGTCGTGTGAATCGTCTGATCATGTTTTCGGTTTGCATGTCACAATTTTTTCTTTTTACCAGACGGAGAAATTGACAAAAGAAAAAATATATATATACATATAATATATATTATATATATGTATGAGAAAGAGACAGCGGAGAGGGTTTTTATTTGGAAATATTATATTTTTGTTTAAATATTTATTAAACAAAATGCAAGTTGCCCATTAAATGGATAAATTTGAATTTAAACCTAAAACTATGTAGATTAAAAATTTGTAAATATATTTATCTTTTTATTTATTAAATCAATATTAAATTCACTTTTATATTTTGGTAAGGTAAATCATTTATTTTATTTTTACATATTGAATTAAAATAATTGGTTGACGTAATTTATTTTATTATATAATTAATAAAATATATAAATTTTTATAACAAAATATTAACATTTTTCTAAAATATATGTAAGTGTCAATATATAAATAAATTCTACATAAATTTAAATTTGTTCTAACAATACCGTTATATTTTTTCATATCAAAGATTTTAAATTTAAAATGGGATAACCAACAAAATAGTAATGTAAAATTTAATTTAATAATATCATTTTATCTAATTTAAATTAAGATTCAAATTTAATTCTTTTAAAGAAGACGAATAATTACAATTGAGATTTGAAAACCTTGCATTAATTCAGGCCTATTGTAGTTTCATTTAATTTATATATCTTAGGAGGTCTTTGATATATGAAAATTAATTACAGTTTATATATTTTATGCATAATTTAATAAACTTCGTTCATATCTTTAATTTTATAATTATAAATTTATAATATTACTTATCAATAAGAAAATTGAAAAAGAAACATATAATTAAATTAATCATAAAATTATTTTGAACTATATTTTTATTTTTATTTGATTTTTTTATCATATTTAATTAAACTCAATCTAAATGCTTTACCAACAAGCTATATTTTCAATTCTTAAAAATGAATAGAGATTGAACTTGAACATACTTGGATAAATAAAATAATTAAATTAAAACGTAAAGTTATTTAGATTCAAAGCTTGCAAATATATTTGTTTGTTGTTAAATTAAGTATTAAATATTCTTTATATTTAAAATGAATTCGGTCATTTATTTTGTAACAACCCGAGTTCGAAAAATTTGGCCAAGAATAGTGAATTTTAATCTTTTTAAATAATAATAACAGCTAAGTTTCTTTTTTATTATTATTTGAAAGACTTAGAAAAATAATTATTAAGATGAATATATACATTTTGGGCACCTTTGAAAACAAATTTCAGAAATTAGGGTCAAATTGTAAATAAAGATGAACACATTTGAAAGACAAATTTGAAAACATGAGTCAATTCGTAAAAAAGAAAAAATGGGCCACGTGGATGCCCAGTCAGCAACACAACGAATCGTTGCTCACCGCGTGGTGGCTACATCAACACAGGCTCTACACGGAAGCCTACGCTAGCAATTCGCGTGCCAGGAAGATGAGACGATTTATGTCTACTCCCACATGCATGAACGACCCAAATTAATTCTCCAAATAAGCTCGATCAAACAGCTCTTGTTGTTCCACGCAAACCCGAATGGATAACCTAGATCGATTTTCCGAATAAGCCCAATCGAATGGCCCTCATTGCTCCACATCAATCAAAATGAACGGCCAGGATCAGTGGAAGAGAGATATTTAAACCTCTCTTTAGTCAGCCCCAAAACCTAACTGACACAGAGTTACCAGAGAAGAAGAAGAATAGCGGTCGGAGGAGAGCTCAGCTGCTGGAGAGACGTCGGTACCACTGTGCTAGAACCCCAAAGTGCACTGGTAAGCTTAATTTTTTTTATGTTCTTTTTGTTTCTCTTTCCTTAGCTGTTTAAATCATTTTCGATGTAGAATAACAAAAAGAAGCTGCAAACTATGAGAAAGGGACGATGGAGCTTGGCTAAGCCGCTGCACCAAAAAATAAAAATTACCGATAAGGCCAACCCTCTCCCCCCCCCTCCCGCCTAGCCAAAATCAGTTTGGTTGAGAGGGAGAAGCACTGAAGAAGAAGGACTAGGCGGTAGAGCTCGGCGGTGTCGACACACTAGAACCCAACCTGACCCTCGATGAGTTTTTTTCTGCCGTTTTCACCATTCTTTACGTATTTTCATGTTGTTTGATGTGTGTTTCCAAATTTCACCAGAAAAACATAAGAAATCTAAGAACCAAAAATCTTCATGAACCGTAGTGAAAAATGCAGTATTCTGTACACTGACCCAGAGTGAGAATCTCTCAATCTTTTCCATGTTCAGGTTAAATTAAAATTTAATTAATAATAAATGAAAAATTCTAAACAGTTTGCGATTCCTTGATAATTAAAGACAAGTTGTTAATGGAGGCAGTAATCGATTTATTTATGTTCGTCACTAGTTAATTCATGTTGCCTATTCATTATTTTTATCATTATTTTTATTTTAGTTTAATTATTCATTTTTATTTCATTTTATTTTGTTTTATTTTATTTTATCCTAGTCTATTTCTTTTCAGTTGACCTAACCTGTTTGCATTTTTTTTCGTTATGTCAATTTAGAACCAATATACTAATCACGCACCTTAAATCGTGTAAGTGTGCTTCATTACTGTAACGGCCCCGGAAATATTAAAATGAAATGAGTATTTAAATATATCAAATGCGGAAGCGAGATCAAAATTTCAGTTAACATCCCTTACACGAAAAACCAGAAACGTACTTAAAATATAAAAGATTAAACTAACTAAGAGAGAAACTCGAAGATAAAACTATGAGTATGACTACAGAGTCTCTAGGTATCCCCTTCGTCGTCCTCCTGCGGAACGGGCTCGGGAACCATGTCTTCCTGATCTGAAATGGTTAAATAAGGAGTGAGCTACACTAGCCCAGTAAGAACATCACGATATCTCACCGTCACGGAGGTAAAGGTGGGTAGAAAAACACAAAAAGACCAATGGAGCATAATTTACAATAAACTCGTTTATTAACATGAAAACCTTTACCATCCACTTACCTTGGTGGAATTTATGAAAACAATATGAGAAAAACAATAACATCATCATAATCATTGAATAATCTAAGCTGTAAAACATAACACTTATCACGCCTCTTGTAATTCAATCATTGTACAACATATCTTTTTCTCATTTACCAGCCTACTAGTATCCGTGGGGGTCCATAGGGGTTCCGCTACCCGTTAACCTTTAACATTCATAATCAGTTTCCAGGACCGTCCCCATACCCCGTCCGGTATGGGCGCCAAAACCATAAACCTCAATACCCCGTCCGGTATGAGGGTGAAACGGGCCGTCCCCATACCCCGTCCGGTATGGGCGCCAAAACCATAAACCTCAATACCCCGTCCGGTATGAGGGTGAAACGGGCCGTCCCCATACCCCGTCCGGTATGGGCGCCAAAACCATAAGATCTCCATACCCCGTCCGGCATGTGAGACCACAATCCCGGTAGGGTTCCCTACGGACCCGGTCCGTCCACCATCTCCCAGGATATCTAGTCAGGCTGACCCCCATAATACAATTATCAGTCTACACAATCTTTCATTTCCCTTTTCCTCAATCAGCATCATCAATTAACATACAAACAAGCAAACAGTAATTCATGCCAAACAGACAACATACAGTATCAGTTTTTCAGTCATTCAACCCATGATTAATCAAAACGTAGTATATGCACACAAATCTGTAAAATGAACACATCAAACCTCATTTTGCATTTAAAGCTGTAAACAGGCCAAATAACAGTAAATCACCAATCACACTAGACTCGGGCTCCATTAGCTACCTTAAGCAATTTCACACATTCGTTAATTCAAGAAATACCGTTTTATCATTTTGAACTTTAATACCGTGATAGGAAATAGGGTGAGGGGTCCTTACTTGTTTTCGAGATCCGAATACGATTCACAGTGCGCCTGCAGGCTGTCCCTAATTTTCCCTGAATTTTTCTCGGGGAACTGAAACACACTAACAGTACCTGCACGTGTTCCAAAAAAAATCCAAATTAGGCCCAGGGCCTCTTTCGGCCCAAATCGCAACTCCGGCAAGGCGGCTCCGCCGTGCTCCGGCGACGGCGCCGCCGCTGGCGGCGGCGAGTCGCCTCGGGTTGGCTGTTTTCGGCCGTTTTCGGCCGAATTCGGCCACACTCGCATTGGTCCTTGTCAGAAAACAACCTTAGGGCCCTCGGGGGGCCAAAAAATCACGAAAAAACGGAGCTTACCGGCGGCGGCGCTCTCGGGTGCGGCGACTCTCCGGCGAGGTTCGTGTTTTGGTGATTCGACTCCGGTCAACCTGTAGAGAAAAGAATGGTGATCACGGTGATATAAAAATTGCATCGAACGGAGGCCGGGAAGGGCCTCGTCGGAGGCAAAAACCGAGAGGGGGCGCGGCGGCGCCGCTGGGCTTCGGCCGCGTATTCCGGCCGTTTGGCCGGGATT
This sequence comes from Carica papaya, assembly GCF_000150535.2. The sequence goes on from NW_019014676.1 coordinate 1,044,811, forward strand.
TCGGCTTCGATTTGGCCATAGGAGGAATCAGTGGGGAAAAACGAGTCGGGGGTATGAAATTTACCTCGATCGGCGGTCGGAAATTTCCCCGGTGCGGCGGCGAGTGGCGGCGGGTGGCGGCGGTCGGCCTCTGGTTCGTCTTCTCCGGCGAGCGGCTGGCGGCTAGGGTTTGTGGTCTGGTGTGGAGGTTCTATTTATAACCCCTTGCCTTTTGATCACAGCCGTTCATTTTGTTTTAATCTGGGCCGTTCGTTTTTGATTGAATCTGGGCCGTCCGTGCGATTGAATCTGGGCCGTCCGATCGCGTGATTGATCTGGGCCGTCGGATCGCACCCACGCGGATCGCCAACGTGGCTCCTTTTGGAGTGACGCGGTCTTGCCACGTGGCAGGCCCTGGTTGGCCGGGACTGCTGACCGGGCCTGCTGACGTGGCTGCTGACGTGGCCGCCCTTTTTTTTTTTTTTTTTTTTTTTTTCTCCTTTCCGGGTGCTACAATTACGCTTCATTTTCACATTATACTTTATTAAATTTTACATTGAGTTATTGTTTTATTTTATTATTCATGTTATTGCAACGTGTGGTGTTTTTATTCTATTATAATATTTTATTTCACTTGTATTTAACGGTTTTATCCCTTAACAAATTTCAAAGCACGAATTTCGTTCTATTGTGTTTTTGAAGTATAAGTCTTGCGTGTTACTGGGGGCTAGATATAGTAGAAAAATACATGCGTAAACTAATGTTATTGAATAAAAAAGGCTTACCAAGTATCATGGAAAAGTGTGTACGGACTTAGTACATAGGGTGAACCCTACTGTGGATATTATCCTCAGCCGTATAGGGTTTAAAAGTTCCATTTTGGACGGGGTTGATAGTTTATCAATACACTGATACCAGATAGGGTATTGAGATAGTCTTTAGTTGTAGCGCTCATTACCGGACGGGGTATGAGAACGATCGATTGACTAATAAGAAAGTGTATGTATCCACGCTTAGCGAGGATTCTTATGGGCCCCCAGCAATACTGGTAGGAAAAAATAAAATGGTAGAGTAGAGATGGGTATGGGAAGTAACCCTACTTTGGGTAACAGTGAAGAATTCAACGTTACATATCTATTGAAATATATGCTATTTGTGATTAAATTCTCATTCTGATTTTATCTTAACGTATGGCACTTGAGAAACTAATAGTTAGATAAGAAAATACTAATATTTTTAGTAAAATGGATAATAAATGCACTAATATTCATGTTTTATTGAAAGTATGCTTTATTGATCGTTTTATATTTTCTACAATCCTTTAATTTCTATATCAGTTGTAAGACGTTAATATTCTTACTAAGCTAGTGTAGCTAACTCCTTTTTTGTTAATCATTTTAGATCATGACGATCAAGACCCGGATCCTAAATAGCAAGAGACCAGCTAAGTAACTACTTATTCCCGCTTCGTTAATTTCGAATAGAGGTTAATAATATTTACTTGTTAGTAGTTTTCTTTCATTTCAAGTTCTGAAATATTCTCATATTCCCTATTTGGGCATTTTAAGTAAACGTGCATGTAATGTAATCTTCAAACCGTTAATTCTTTTGCTAAATAAGAAAACTTAGTATTATTATTATTATATTGATTGAGCTAAAACGCTTGAAATCCCATATAAGGGCTTGGACTTTTACAATTAGTATCGGAGCTGCGTTCCTCAGAACCGTTCCTTACACATAAGATTATAAAAAATTTAACACAATTAGAATCTCAACTATTATCATGTAATGTAGGAAAAACATGAGTAAAGAAAGGCCCCGTTAAACAAAGATTCTGGAGGATCACTTCGAGAGACGTGA
>NW_019014676.1:1055339-1069495 GCF_000150535.2 Carica papaya
GTTGTGGTGCCAATTAATAAACAGGGTATGAGGACGATCGATTGATTAACAAGAAAATGTATGTATCCACGCATAGTGGGAATCCCTATGGACCTCTAACAATACTGGTAGGGAAAAATCAAATAGTAGAGTAGAGATGGGTATGGTAAGTAACCCGACTTTGGGTAATAGTGAAGAATCCAACGTTACATGCCTATTGGAATGTATGCTTTGTAATACCCGTGACCGGAATTTAGCTCATGATTAATTTTAACATTTTAAAATGTATAAAATAGATATTTTATAATTTAATAAATCTTAATTTAATGTGAAATTATGAAAAAATAGGTTATGGATGAAATTGAAAATAATTTTGAGAAAAACATTGTGAAAATTTGGATTCGGATGGTGTTTTTGAAAGAAAAATCAGAAACTAGAGATCAGAATACAAATAAAAAAAATTTGGCCACGTAGAACCGACCGGTCAGCTACCTCGATGAATCGGAGCGCGCCGCATGGCAAGGCACGCTGACTCAGTGCCACACGGGAGGTCACACTAGCAATCCACGTGCCCAGCTATTAAATGTACCAGAAGTGATCCTGCGCACGTGGACGGTCCGAATCTGTTTCTCCTTTAGGTGAGATCAGACAGTCAAAATCAAATGCGATGAATAGTCCATATTAATTTCTTCCTTAGGCCCGATCGAATGGTCGAGATCAAATACAATGAACGACTCAGATTAATACGAGATTGATACAAATATTTCATATAACACCGAACTTGAACCTTAGTCGCCAACCTCCTGCTGGAGAAGAAGAATCAGTCGGTAGATAAGGGAGCCAACCGCCGACCGCTGCCGCACCGGAGCCACCTCCGACTGCCGAAAAAGGTAAAAATTCTCCTATCCGCTTGAAATTCGATTCCGAGCACCCCTGTGGCTATATCAAATCAAAATGAATGGCGGGTGAGCTAAAAATCGTGAAAAAAACCTATAACCTCCTCCGATGAGACCCTTTTCATTTCTCGTTTCATACAATTTTTTCACCATTGTGTTCACCATTATATTTTTTACAGGTTGACAGAAGAAAAAATCACAGCCGAGAAGGTGAGCCGGCGAAGCCACCGTACTCACCATTACCGATAGGTTTCTATTTTCTGATTTTTTTTTTCAGCCAACCAAGGCTCCTAACGTGTTTTTTTCATAGGGATCTGTATAAAGGCTGCCAAAACTGGCCAAAACCGACTGAAAACGGCTAGGTCAAGGCAAACTGTCGTAGCAGGCATTGGTGCCATCACCGGAGCACGGCGGTGCTGCCGTGCCAGAACCCCAAAATTGGCCGGAAAGAATTTTTAACACTGATTGAATTTTTGGAGTATTGTTAGGCACATGAAGCGTGTTTTAATCTCTACAATAAAATTTAAAAAACTCGGGGACCGCCAGTAGGCGTAATAGAAAGTTCAGTATTTCGGACACCGATTCGGGTAAGAATCTCTCACCTTATTTTCTGTTATATAATTGAAGCTCAATAATCAATAATATGGTATTTTGTGAAATTTAGAAAATTTTAAAAATAATTACATGTCACTAATGGAGCTAGAACCGGTTATTTATTTATTTGTCATGTTTAACTGATTATTTAAGTTTACAGCTTTAAACACATGATAATATATTTGAATGGTTAAATGATTCAGTTGTACTTTCTTGATGCATATATCGTTTGTCTTGCATGATTTACGGTTAATTTGTAGAATTTAAAAATGATACACAAATGAAAAATTGCTTGGTTATGTGAATTAATGAATGGTTGTCTTACTGGATATCTTGGGAGATGGTGGACGAACCGGATACATAAGGAACCCTACCGTGAACATTATTTCATACCGGACGGGGTATTGATTGACGGTATTTTTTGCGTTCATACCGGATGGAGTATGAGGACAACCCAATTCACCCTCATACCGGACGGGGTATCGAGTGATGGTATTTTTGGCACCATACCGGACGGAGTATGGGGATGACCAGTTAGTTGACAAGTTTAGATATTAGGTTCACGTGTAGTGGGACACTCCTATAGACCCCTAGGAATACCAGTAAACAAAATAAAAAAAAAAGTTATTGTTCTTGCTCACTTGAATATGATATCATAATGGTATTTGAGTTATTATCTCTATAGATCGATTTTAAAAATCTTGCAATTGTAAGTATATAATAAATGGTTTTCTTTATGATAAATGAATTGAATTAAATTAAGAGATCTATTGGTTATTTTTATGATTTTTACCAACCTTTCGGTTCCTATATCGGTGAGTACTGTGATATTCTTATTGGGATAGTGTAGCTCACCTCCTCCCTTATTAACTATTTCATATTAAGAAGACCAAGATCCAGATCCTGATCAACATGAGAGCTGTGAGTAGGTGTATCATTAGTTCCTATCAAGAGTTAGTGGAGGTTAACCTCCCTCCACATTTATTTATTATTTTCGTATGTTATTATATTTTTTGTTTTATGAACTACTGTGAATGAGACATTTTTGTAGTTCTATTGGACATGCTAATTTATGGATAAGGAATGTAAACCCTAACGTTATTATACACTTTCGCATTTAAATTATGATTTTATTTTATTCAAAGTTCTGGGTCTTTACATGCTCTTTGTGATTAAATTGTCTTTCTAATTTTATCTTAACGTATGTCACTTGAGAAACTACTAATTACGGAAGAAAATACTAGCATTTTCAGTAAAACGGATAATTACTGTACTAACATTTGGGTGGTTTTATTAAAAATATATTCCATTAGTCGTTTTGTATTTTTTACAATTGTTTAATTTTCATGTCAGTGGTAAGGTATTGATATTCTTACTGAGTTAGTGTAACATACCCCTTTCTTATTAATAATTTTATATCAGAACGATCAAAATCCAGATTCTGAACAGTAAGAGACCAGCTAAGCAACTAACTCTTCTCACTTCGTCAATTTCGAATAGAGGTTTATAATATTTACTTGTTGGTTGTAGCACCCGGAAAGGAGGAGAAAAAAAAAAAAAAAAAAAAAAAAAAGGGCGGCCACGTCAGCAGCCACGTCAGCAGGCCCAGTCAGCAGTCCCGGCCAACCAGGGCCTGCCACGTGGCAAGACCGCGTCACTCCAAAAGGAGCCACGTTGGCGATCCGCGTGGGTGCGATCCGACGGCCCAGATCAATCACGCGATCGGACGGCCCAGATTCAATCGCACGGACGGCCCAGATCCAATCAAAAACGAACGGCCCAGATTAAAACAAAATGAACGGCTGTGATCAAAAGGCAAGGGGTTATAAATAGAACCCCCACACCAGACCACAAACCCTAGCCGCCAGCCGCTCGCCGGAGAAGACGAACCAGAGGCCGACCGCCGCCACCCGCCGCCACTCGCCGCCGCACCGGGGAAATTTCTGACCGCCGATCGAGGTAAATTTCATACCCCCGACTCGTTTTTCCCCACTGATTCCTCCTATGGCCAAATCGAAACCGAAATCCCGGCCAAACGGCCGGAATACGCGGCCGAAGCCCAGCGGCGCCGCCGCGCCCCCTCTCGGTTTTTGCCTCCGACGAGGCCCTTCCCGGCCTCCGTTCGATGCAATTTTTATATCACCGTGATCACCATTCTTTTCTCTACAGGTTGACCGGAGCCGAATCACCAAAACACGAACCTCGCCGGAGAGCCGCTGCACCCGAGAGCGCCGCCGCCGGTAAGCTCCGTTTTTCCGTGATTTTTTGGCCCCCCGAGGGCCCTAGGGCTGTTTTCTGACAAGGACCAATGCGAGTGTGGCCGAATTCGGCCGAAAACGGTCGAAAACAGTCAACCCGAGGCGACTCGCCGCCGCCAGCGGCGGCGCCGTCGCCGGAGCACGGCGGAGCCGCCGTGCCGGAGTTGCGATTTGGTCCGAAAGGGGCCCTGGGCCTAATTTGGATTTTTTTTGGAACACGTGCAGGTACTGTTAGTGTGTTTCAGTTCCCCGGGAAAAATTCAGGGAAAATTAGGGAAGGCCTGCAGGCGCACTGTGAATCGTATTCGGATCTCGAAAACAGGTAAGGACCCCTCACCCTATTTCCTATCACGGTATTAAAGTTCAAAATGATAAAACGGTATTTCTTGAATTAACGCATGTGTGAAATTGCTTAAGGTTGCTAATGGAGCCTGAGTCTAGTGTGATTGATGATGTACTGTTATTTGGCCTGTTTACAGCTTTAAATGCAAAGTGAGGTTTGATGTGTTCATTTTACAGATTTGTGTGCATGTACTACGTTTTTATTAATTATGGGTTGAATGACTGAAAAACTGATATTGTATGTTGTCTGTTGGTATGAATTACGATTTGCTTGTTTAAATGTGAATTGATGATGTTGATTGAGGAAAAGGAAAATGAAAGATTGTATAGACTGATAATTGTATTATGGGGGTCAGCCTGACTAGATATCCTGGGAGATGGTGGACGGACCGGGTCCGTAGGGAACCCTACCGGGATTGTGGTCTCACATGCCGGACGGGGTATGGAGATCTTATGGTTTTGGCGCCCATACCGGACGGGGTATGGGGACGGCCCGTTTCACCCTCATACCGGACGGGGTATTGAGGTTTATGGTTTTGGCGCCCATACCGGACGGGGTATGGGGACGGCCCGTTTCACCCTCATACCGGACGGGGTATTGAGGTTCATGGTTTTGGCGCCCATACCGGACGGGGTATGGGGACGGCCCTGGAAACTGATTATGAATGTTAAAGGTTAACGGGTAGCGGAACCCCTATGGACCCCCATGGATACTAGTAGGCTGGTAAATGAGAAAAAGGGAGATGTTGTACAATGATTGAATTACAAGAGGCGTGATAAGTGTTATGTTTTACAGCTTAGATTATTCAATGATTATGATGATGTTATTGTTTTTCTCATATTGTTTTCATAAATTCCACCAAGGTAAGTGGATGGTAAAAGTTTTATTATTGATAAAAGGTTTTATTGTAAATTGTGCTCCATTGGTCTTTTTGTGTTTTTCTACCCACCTTTACCTCCGTGACGGTGAGATATCGTGATGTTCTTACTGGGCTAGTGTAGCTCACTCCTTATTTAACCATTTCAGATCAGGAAGACATGGTTCCCGAGCCCGTTCCGCAGGAGGACGACGAAGGGGATACCTAGAGACTCTGTAGTCATACTCATAGTTTTATTTTCGAGTTTCTCTCTTAGTTAGTTTAATCTTTTATATTTTAAGTACGTTTCTGGTTTTTCGTGTAAGGGATGTTAACTGAAATTTTGATCTCGCTTCCGCATTTGATATATTTAAATACTCATTTCATTTTAATATTTACGGGGCCGATACAGTTGGTATCAGAGCCGCATTTCCTCGGACCCATCCCTTACACTATAGTCCTTTAAAGAAATACTCACCGATTGGTCGTTACTCAACCATTCCTTGTAAATACAAGTACACAGAAATGAGGAGAGGAAGGCCCCCACTAAACCGAGCGGCCCAAGATAATTCGCTTCGAGAGGATTCGGACAGATTATATGAGATGGTGGAAGCTCTCGTAGCTGCCCAGCGAAGGCAAGAGGAGAGAAGGGAGTTACCCGGACCTCCTCCGCTAGCGCAGGTTGAGCCCCCGTCACAGCAGGCTGATCCCGAGCCACCCCGGCAGGAGCCTGTTCCTCCACAGTACCACCCGGCACCACAGCCGCGGTACGACCCGGTACCACAGCCACAGTACCAACAGGTACCGCCACAGCATATTCCAGTGCCCCCACCCCATCAGCAGGCGCCACCACAGGGTCCCCCAGTTCACCCTCAGCCGGCCCCAGTTCCTTTACCTCGGGACCCCGCTCCCTCCTTGATCGACCCTGGCTTCATAGAGAGGTACAGGAGACTGAACCCTTCTACTTTTTCGGGGAGATCCTCTTTTGAAGAGGCCCAATACTGGCTGGCGGAGACTGAGAGAGCCTTTGAGACCTTGGGAGTAATTCCTGAGCAAAGGGCTGCCATTGCCTCCTACATGCTGGTAGGGGAAGCAGTACGCTGGTGGGAGCTCAAGCGGGCCACCTTGCCTGTACCAGTTACTTGGGAGCAGTTCCTAGCGGCTTTCCATGCGGAGTATCTCCCTAAGCACATCCAACATTTAAAGGAAATTGAATTTGCTCAGTTGGTCCAGGGTAATATGACAGTGTCGGAGTATGCCCGCAAGTTCCTGGAGCTGGGCCGACATGCCCCGGAGACATTGTTGGATGAGGGCCGAAAGGCCAGGAAATTCCAGTGGGGTCTCCGCCCGGCGATCAGACAGCACTTGTTGGTGATGGAGCTCGAGACATATTCGGCAGTCCTGGCAAAGGCGCAGATCATAGAAAGGAGCTTCGACACCCGCCCTCAGCTAACGGGAAGTTCCCGACCTTCAGCCCCGCTCCGCAGGCCAGCGCCTACCATGCCGGTCCAACCCAGTAAGAGACCCAGGCCTGCCGTTCAGGGCCCTCCTCAGGCTATGGGGGCAGCTCGAGGGAAGATCTGCCAGTACTGCGGCAGGGGTCTTGAGGACCGACCCTGCTACCGCCTCAACAACACCTGTCGCATATGCGGCAGTGCCCAGCACTATGCGAGGGAGTGCCCTAGGAACCAGAATCAAGGGAGGCCTCCAATCCAGGGCAGAGTTTACAACCTTACCCAGAAGGATGCCGATGCAGACCCGGACGTGGTACATGGTAAACCCAAGAAGGAAGTTTGTATCCAAGAGATTCCAGTAGTCCGAGACTTTCCAGACGTATTTCCGGATGAACCGCCCGGTCTACCAGGGGACAAAGAGGTCGAGTTCACCATAGACTTACAGCCAGGAACCCAACCCATCTCGGTAGCTCCTTACCGAATGAGCCGCATCGAAATGGAAGAGCTAAGGAAACAAATCACTGAGCTACAAAACAGTGGCTTCATTAGACACAGCATTTCCCCATGGGGTGCCGGGGTTACTTTTGCAAGGAAAGGAGATGGAACGTTGAGGCTGTGTATTGATTATAGAAGGATAAACAAGGTAACAATTAAAAACAAGTACCCTCTCCCCCGGATTGATGACCTTTTCGATCAGTTGCAGGGTGCACAGGTCTTTTCTAAAATAGATCTACGATCAGGTTACCATCAGGTAAAAGTGAGAGCAGAAGACATCCCCAAGACGGCATTCCGAACCAGGTACGGACACTATGAGTTCCTGGTTATGCCGTTTGGGCTAACCAACGCCCCGGCCATCTTTATGGATCTAATGAACAGAATCTTCAGAGAGTTCTTGGATAAATTTGTCATCGTGTTCATCGATGATATCTTAATCTACTCAAAAAGTAGAGAAGAACATGTTCATCATCTTGCCCAAGTCCTCCAGGTACTCAGGGAAAAGAAGTTGTATGCAAAGTTGAGCAAGTGTGGATTTTGGCTCGAGCAAACCGCCTTCCTAGGACATGTTATATCGAAGGAAGGGGTGTCGGTGAACCCCGAAAAGGTTGAAGCGGTACTTGGTTGGAAAAGGCTGACAACAGTTAAGGAAATTCGCAGTTTCCTAGGGATGGCGGGTTATTACCGCCGGTTTGTCGAAGGGTTCTCCAGTCTAGCGGCCCCTCTAACCCGACTCACAAAGAAGAATGCAAAGTTTGATTGGAATGAGAACTGCGAAAGGAGTTTTTCGGAATTGAAGAAGCGACTGACTACTGCACCCGTGCTGGCTCTACCGAGCGGATCAGGAGGGTATACAGTTTATAGTGATGCCTCCTATCTGGGCCTGGGTTGTGTCCTGATGCAGCATGGAAAGGTTATAGCATATGGGTCTAGACAGCTAAAGAATCATGAGAAGAACTATCCTACCCATGACTTGGAGCTTGCCGCAATCATACACGCCTTGAAAATCTGGCGCCATTATTTGTATGGAGAGACCTTTCAGATCTACACCGATCATAAGAGTTTGAAGCACATCTTCACTCAGAAGGATCTCAACATGCGTCAGAGAAGGTGGATGGAACTCCTCAAGGACTATGATTGTGACATCCTATACCATCCAGGTAAGGGCAACGTAGTAGCCGATGCCCTCAGTAGGAAGAGTGCAGGCACCCTAGCCCATCTGATGGTTTCGGAATGCAGGTCCATTGGGGCTACGCAGCAGGTTCGACTGCAAGATCTGAAGAGGGCCACATGTTTGAGCCACCTAGCAGTCCAACCCGAGTTAATCCAAAGAATAAAGGAAGCCCAGTCAGTCGACCCCGCCCTAGTAAACCGCAAGAAAGATGCAGAACAAGGAGTGAACTCAGACTTTCAGATCTCCGCCGACGGATTAATTCGTTTCAAGGACAGAATGTGTGTCCCAGACGACAATGAATTAAAAAGAGACATCATGACAGAGTCCCATAGTTCAAGGTTCGCCATGCATCCAGGAAGTACAAAAATGTACCAAACTATGCGACCCCGATTCTGGTGGAATGGGATGAAGAGAGATATAGCCGACTTTGTATCTAAGTGCTTGGTATGTCAGCAGGTCAAAGCAGAACATCAACGCCCAGGGGGGTTGCTTCAGCCTTTACCGATTCCAGAATGGAAGTGGGAACACATCACCATGGACTTCGTATCGGGACTACCCAAGGCACGATCGGGACACGATGCCATATGGGTAATTGTTGATCGACTCACTAAGTCTTCCCACTTCCTGGCCATCAGAATGACTGATTCGTTAGACAAGTTGGCAAGAATGTATGTCCGGGAAATAGTCAGACTGCATGGGGTCCCGGTAACAGTGGTGTCCGACAGGGATCCCAGATTCACTTCTCGGTTTTGGAATAGTTTCCAGCAAGCTATGGGAACAAAGCTGTCCCTCAGTACTGCCTTCCACCCCCAAACCGATGGACAATCAGAGAGGACAATCCGTACGCTGGAGGATATGCTCCGAGCTTGTGTCCTTGACTCCGGAGGCCATTGGGACGACCACCTACCCCTGATAGAGTTTGCCTACAACAACAGTTACCAAGCAAGCATCGGCATGGCCCCATACGAGCGCTATACGGGCGTCCGTGCAGGTCACCGATTTGTTGGGAGGAAGTGTGCGATAGAAGATTGTTTGGCCCGGATTTGGTGGAAGAAACCACGTCCAAGATAGTTAAGATCAAGAAGAACATCCAGACAGCTCAGAGTAGGCAAAGAGCTATGCTGATACCCGGAGGAGAGACCTGGCCTTTGAGAAAGGTGACCGTGTGTTTCTTAAAGTCACCCCCTCAAGGGAATCAGTAGGTTCGGCAGAAGGGGAAAATTAAACCCCAGATACATTGGACCCTTTGAAATCTTAGACAAGATTGGTACCACTGCCTACAGACTTGCACTGCCCCCTGAGCTCTCCCGGGTTCACAATGTGTTTCATGTATCTATGCTGCGCAAGTACAATCCGGACCCTTCTCATGTCGTGGCTCATGAACCGCTTTCACTCCGAGGGGACTTGTTTTATGAAGAAGTACCGGTCAGTATCACGGACCGAGAAAGCAGAATACTCCGTAACCGGGAAATATCATTTGTAAAAGTCTTGTGGCAGAACCACACGCCTAGGGAGGCGACTTGGGAGCTGGAATCAGAATTTAGGGCCCAATATCCTCATCTGTTTGATCAAGAGTAATGAGGCAAATTTGGGGACCAAATTTCTTTATGGGGGGGAGAGTTGTAGCACCCGGAAAGGAGGAGGGAAAAAAAAAAAAAAAAGAAAAAAAAAAAAAAAAAGGGGGGGGCCACGTCAGCAGCCGCGTCAGCAGCCACGTCAGCAGTCCCGGCCAACCAGGGCCTGCCACGTGGCAAGATCGCGTCACTCCGAAAGGAGCCACGTTGGCGATCCGCGTGGGTGCGATCCGACGGCCCAGATCAATCACGCGATCGGACGGCCCAGATTCAATCGCACGGACGGCCCAGATTCAATCAAAAACGAACGGCCCAGATTAAAACAAAATGAACGGCTGTGATCAAAAGGCAAGGGGTTATAAATAGAACCCCCACACCAGACCCCAAACCCTAGCCGCCAGCCGCTCGCCGGAGAAGACGAACCAGAGGCCGACCGCCGCCACCCGCCGCCACTCGCCGCCGCACCGGGGAAATTTCCGACCGCCGATCGAGGTAAATTTCATACCCCCGACTCGTTTTTCCCCACTGATTCCTCCTATGGCCAAATCGAAACCGAAATCCCGGCCAAACGGCCGGAATACGCGGCCGAAGCCCAGCGGCGCCGCCGCGCCCCCTCTCGGTTTTTGCCTCCGACGAGGCCCTTCCCGGCCTCCGTTCGATGCAATTTTTATATCACCGTGATCACCATTCTTTTCTCTACAGGTTGACCGGAGCCGAATCACCAAAACACGAACCTCGCCGGAGAGCCGCTGCACCCGAGAGCGCCGCCGCCGGTAAGCTCCGTTTTTCCGTGATTTTTTGGCCCCCCGAGGGCCCTAGGGCTGTTTTCTGACAAGGACCAATGCGAGTGTGGCCGAATTCGGCCGAAAACGGCCGAAAACAGTCAACCCGAGGCGACTCGCCGCCGCCAGCGGCGGCGCCGTCGCCGGAGCACGGCGGAGCCGCCGTGCCGGAGTTGCGATTTGGTCCGAAAGGGGCCCTGGGCCTAATTTGGATTTTTTTTGGAACACGTGCAGGTACTGTTAGTGTGTTTCAGTTCCCCGGGAAAAATTCAGGGAAAATTAGGGAAGGCCTGCAGGCGCACTGTGAATCGTATTCGGATCTCGAAAACAAGTAAGGACCCCTCACCCTATTTCCTATCACGGTATTAAAGTTCAAAATGATAAAACGGTATTTCTTGAATTAACGCATGTGTGAAATTGCTTAAGGTTGCTAATGGAGCCTGAGTCTAGTGTGATTGATGATGTACTGTTATTTGGCCTGTTTACAGCTTTAAATGCAAAATGAGGTTTGATGTGTTCATTTTACAGATTTGTGTGCATGTACTACGTTTTTATTAATTATGGGTTGAATGACTGAAAAACTGATATTGTATGTTGTCTGTTGGTATGAATTACGATTTGCTTGTTTAAATGTGAATTGATGATGTTGATTGAGGAAAAGGAAAATGAAAGATTGTATAGACTGATAATTGTATTATGGGGGTCAGCCTGACTAGATATCCTGGGAGATGGTGGACGGACCGGGTCCGTAGGGAACCCTACCGGGATTGTGGTCTCACATGCCGGACGGGGTATGGAGATCTTATGGTTTTGGCGCCCATACCGGACGGGGTATGGGGACGGCCCGTTTCACCCTCATACCGGACGGGGTATTGAGGTTTATGGTTTTGGCGCCCATACCGGACGGGGTATGGGGACGGCCCGTTTCACCCTCATACCGGACGGGGTATTGAGGTTCATGGTTTTGGCGCCCATACCGGACGGGGTATGGGGACGGCCCTGGAAACTGATTATGAATGTTAAAGGTTAACGGGTAGCGGAACCCCTATGGACCCCCACGGATACTAGTAGACTGGTAAATGAGAAAAAGATATGTTGTACAATGATTGAATTACAAGAGGCGTGATAAGTGTTATGTTTTACAGCTTAGATTATTCAATGATTATGATGATGTTATTGTTTTTCTCATATTGTTTTCATAAATTCCACCAAGGTAAGTGGATGGTAAAGGTTTTCATGTTAATAAACGAGTTTATTGTAAATTATGCTCCATTGGTCTTTTTGTGTTTTTCTACCCACCTTTACCTCCGTGACGGTGAGATATCGTGATGTTCTTACTGGGCTAGTGTAGCTCACTCCTTATTTAACCATTTCAGATCAGGAAGACATGGTTCCCGAGCCCGTTCCGCAGGAGGACGACGAAGGGGATACCTAGAGACTCTGTAGTCATACTCATAGTTTTATTTTCGAGTTTCTCTCTTAGTTAGTTTAATCTTTTATATTTTAAGTACGTTTCTGGTTTTTCGTGTAAGGGATGTTAACTGAAATTTTGATCTCGCTTCCGCATTTGATATATTTAAATACTCATTTCATTTTAATATTTACGGGGCCGTTACAAATACAGTCAAATTTCAGAAGTTGATAGAAAAGAGCGATTTATAATTTTTTATCTGATCTGAACATCAAATATGATCAAATACGGGTCTAAGTGCTTGGTAAGGATCATTTTCCTTTGTTAGAACAAACTTATTCTTATATTCAATAAGAAGAGAGTAGAAGAAATGTTATACTTCACATTACACTAGTTGAAAAGACTAGATTAGTTGGTCAGTCTGACCAATCTAGAGATATATGGAAGTATGACCATTGTAATAAGTCAAGACACACTAGGAAAACTTACTGGAAGTTGCATGAATACCAAATAAAGGTTAGGGAAGAAGAAGAGGTGAAACCACAAGAGTTCAAGCAAATTTTATTGAAGCTAGGGAAACACCTGGTTCACCATCCGTTGAAGCCTTTTTCACATAAGAAATTCAAAATATGAAGCGCCTTTTGAGTCAACTTAACTCTCCATCAACTGTTGGCACATCTAATATGGTAAGATCAGGTATTGTTCGTCCTATTTTCACTCATAATAATTGGATCATAGACTTTGAAGTTAACAGATACATGACAGACTTTTCTAAAAAAAATTTAATATATTTTTCTTGTACTGAAGGAGATAATATTCGTATAGCAGATGGGTCATACACCCCCATGTCGGTAACATGTTCCATTAATTGTACTCCTACTATTATATTGTCTTCAGTTTTACATATGCCTAATTTTTCTGATAATTTTTTATTTATTAGTTTCATAACTAGAGATCTCAACTGTAAAATTAAATTTTTTTCTGATCATTGCATCTTTCAGGATCTTCAAACTGGGAAGAGAATTGACACTGATATATTGCAAGATGGCTTATATGTCTTGGGTAGACATCTGAATTTAATTGGAAATCAAGCAACCACTGGGAATAAAAAAGTCAATATAGAGATACTACAATGACACTAACAATTGGAACATCCTTCTTTTTTATTTTAGAAAAATTATAACCTAAGTTATTTAAAAGAACTTCTATGTAGTCTTTATTTTGTTATGCATGCGAACTTACCAAACATAAGAGAAGTTATTATCATTTAAGTAATAATAGAAGTATTGATCCTTTTATGACTATTCACACTGATGTGTGGGGACCTACTCATAATACCTCTATTTCCGGTCATAGATGATTTATTACTTTTATTGATTATTATACTAGATTAACATGGATTTATCTATTAAAAGTAAAAGGTGATGTATTTTCATATTTTCAATCTTTTCACAAAATGATACGTACACAATTTGGTTCTAAAATTAAGATTCTGCAAACTAACAATGGTAAAAATATATGGATAGTGGGTTTCGTGCATACTTGAAGTCAAATAGGATAATTCATCATATGAGTTCTGCCTACACCAGTGAACAAAATAGGGTTGCTGAACAAAAAAACGGACACATACTAGAGGTAGCTCGGTCACTTATGTTCACCATGAATCTACCAAAGAGTTACTGGGGAGATGCAGTTCTCTCAGCTGTTTATCTTATCAATAGAATACTTTTGCAGATCCTGAATTTTAAAAGTTCTAAGGAGGTTTTGCAAAGAAAAAATTCTTACATTGTTTCCCCAAAAGTGTTTGGATGTGTGTGTTTTGTTCATGCTATAAATGTGGGTAAACTAGAACCTAAAGTTCTTAAGTATGTATTTGTTGGATATTCTTCTACCCAAAAAGGCTACAAGTGCTATCATCCACCATTTAGAAAATACTTTATAACTATGGATGTTACCTTTATGGAGAATGAGTCTTACTTCAACACCTCTTCAGGAGGAGAATGAAAAGGAAGAAGTGATACTTAATTGGGCAACGATTAAAAATCATATTAAGGAGGAGAATTCTATTACAAAAAGTCTTAATTAAAAAAATAATGTTGGATGACTAGATAAACCAGACTTGAAACGGTATTCAAGGAAGAGATGTCTGAAAAAGCCATCATGTAGTCTGTCTCAGGTCAAGAATCTTCTTTGATTCCAGAAGATACTGGTGAGTTATCTTTCTCTTATAATTTATTAGATAAACCTACTGCTATTAGAAAGAGAATGAGAACTTGCACTAAACACCCTATATCTAACTTTGTTTCTATGACTCTCTATCTCTCTCTATAGAGTTTTGTC
>NW_019014676.1:1091917-1107289 GCF_000150535.2 Carica papaya
ACCCCATCCCCATTCCTGGCAAATGTGACTTCAGTACCCCAAGGAGACACACTATATCAGATAAATCCACTATCCTATAATTCATTGATTTGTTTCCTCAGCTCCTCAATCTCAATATGACTCATGCGGTAAGGGGTAACCGAGATAGGCTGGGTGTCTGGCTGAAGATCTATGATAAATTCAACTTCTCTGTCTATTGACAATTGGGGTAGTTCATCCAGAAGCACATCTAGGAAATCTCAGATTACCAAAATCTTTTGAATACAAATTTCTTTCTTAGATTGGCCTGTTGTAGAGAAAACAACCGAATTAAAGTGCTATGTAATAAGAAAATTGCTATGAGGGAACAATATTCAAAACTTTTATTAGCTTGTAAATAACTCTTCGTTAGGAGGCTTAAATACAAATTTTTTCATGGAAACAATCCACGGTGGCGTGATACGCCGCTAACCAGTTCATTCTTAGAAATGCATCAGGGTCCCCCATGTCAATCTCTATCAGGTCCATCATGGGTGAAATCGAATCCCGTGGACCAGGGACCAGATGTCGTTGGGGAGGGACCAGGTGGCCCTGTAACGGTGCCGGATGATATGTTGGGAGCTCTGAATTGTATTGTGCGATGTCAGATGATACATGAATGAGCAAATTTGCATCGAGATGGCATTAGATCCTCTCGTTGTAGGGGTGGTTCATAGTGTGGAAGTGGTGGAGGGTCAAACAGTTCCCTCCTCTCTTCTCTGGCCTACTGGGAAGAAATGAGTCTCTTTAAAATCTCGAAGAGCTTATCGACATCCCCTCGAAGCGACCCGTATCGGGCTGCCCTGTTCAGTAAGAGACCTCATCTCTTCGTGTCTTTGTACTTATTTTTCATAAGGAAGGGTTGGACAATAGTTCATATTTGGTGTTTTTAAGTTTTTGTGTAAGGAATGGTTCCGAGAAATGCAACTCTGATACCAACTGTAAATACCCAAAACTTAAAGGGAAATAAAGTTATAAATTAAATGCGGAAGCAAAATAATAGAGTTTAGGGTTTACATTCCTTACACAATAATTTAGAATGTCTAATAGAGTTACGAGAATGTCCATTCTAAAAGAACAAATGAAAATCAAAGAAATAAATAAAGGCAAATAATTGAGCATTCTAGGATGACTTTCACTAGCTTTTGAAGGGAGTCCGCGTAGTGAACTATTCACAACCCTCTTGTTGATTTGGATCTGGATCTTGATTCTTTTGACTTGAAATAATTAATGAAAGGGTGAACTACACTACCTAGTAAGAATATCACACCACTCACCGATACAGAGACGGAAAGTTGGTAAAAATCATAAAAATACCAACGGAGCTCTTGATTTAAGTAAATTCATTTATCATAAAGAAAATCATTTATTGCATATATTTACCGTTGTAAGATTTTTAAAATCGACCTATAGAGGCAATAACTCAAATAATATTATAATTTCATATTCAAGTGAGTAACAATAACAACTTTTCCTTTTTATTTGCCTACTGATATTCGTGAGGGCCTATAGAGATGTCCCATTACGCGTGAACCAATATCCAACATTGTCAACTAACCTGCCGTCCCCATACCCCGTTTGATATGAGTACTAAAAATACCATTCCTCAATACTCCATCTAGTTGAGGGTGAATCAAACCGTCCTCATATTCCATTCGGTATGAGCGCCAAAAATACCATTACTTGTTACCCCGTTCGGTATGGGGTAACGTTCACGGTAGGATTCCCTATGTACCCGATTCATCCATCATCTCTCAGGATATCCAATAAGACTATCATTCATTAATTCACATGACCAAATAATTTTCTGTTTGCATATTAATTTTTAATTTTACAAATCAACCCATAAATCACGCAAGACAAGCAATATATATATCAAGGAAGTAAAATTGAATTATTTAACAATTTTAATATATCATCATATATTTAAAGCTGTAAATTCAACAATTAATTAAATAGAACAAATAAATAACTAACTAGTTCCGGCTCCATTAGTAACCTGTAATTATTCTCAAAGTTTTCTAAATTACACAAAATATCATATTATCGATTATTAAGCTTCAATTCCATAACAAAGAATAAGGTGAGAGATTTTTACCCGAATCAGTGTCTGAAATACCGAACTTTCTTCTGTGTCTACTGGCGGTTTTTGAATTTCTTGAATTTTTTTACAGAGATTAAAACATGCTTCATGTACCTAAAAATACCCCAAAAAACTCAAAAGCGGTATTAAAAACTTTTTCGACCAATTTCAAAATTCCAGCACAGTGGCACCGCCGTGGGCGGCAATGATTTGCCTTGGTCTGGTTGTTTTCGGCCAGTTTTGGCTGGTTTCGGCCGGTTTTATACCTATTCCTGTGAGAAAACATGTTAGGGGACTCGGTTGGCTGAAAAAAATTTTAAATATAGAAACTTACCGGTGGCTGAATTTTTCGGTGCGGTGGCTCTGCCGGCTCACCTTTGCAGCTAATAATTTTTCTTTAGTCAACCTATATAAAATAGAACGGTGAACACAATAGTAAAAAAATTGCACAAACGAGAGACGGGTTTTGCCTGTAATTTTTGGTTCATCTGCCATTCTTTTTATTCTGATTTGGCCATGGAGTGCTCAAAATCAAATTACGAGCGGATAAGAGAATTTTTACCTTTTTTGGTTATCGGAGGTGGCTCTAGCGCGGTGGCGGGCGACAGTCAGCTCCCTTTTCTGGCGACTGGTTCTTCTTCTTTGGCGGGAGGCTGGAGGCTAGGGTTTGGGTTCGGTGTGATACAAAATATTTATACCATCTCACATAAATCTAGGCCGTTCGTCGCGTTTGATCTTGACCGTCCGATCGCATTTAAAGAAGAATGAATATGGACCATTCATTGTGATTTGATCTCGACCGTCCGATCGTATTTAAAGATGGAACAAATCTGGACCGTTCATCGCATTTAATCACAACTGTCCGATCGCGCCTGAGGAGGGAACGGATCCGGATCGTCCACGCATACAGGAACGCTTTCGGTCCGTCTAATCGCGGGGCATGCAGATCACCAGCGTGGCCTCTGGTGTGGCATCGAGTCAGCGTGTCTTGCCACGCAGCACGCTTCGATTTGTTGAAATTGCTGACTCGGCGGTCCTACGTAGCATAATTTTTTTAATTGCATTATGACCCATAGTTTTCGATTTTTCTTTCAGAAATACCACTCGAACTCAAATTTTCATCCATTTTTTTCAAAAAAAATTTCAATTTCTTTCTCAACTTATTTTTTCATATTTCACATTAAATTAAAATTTATTAATTTTAAAAATAAATTTTTATACATTTTTTTGATGTTGAAATTAATTCCGGGTCAAATTCCGGACCCGGGTATTACATTTTTAATTGAAAGACCTTCTGGGGTACACTTGCGTTTCATGTTTCGGCCTCAGAGTATTAGGCAGAATAAACCCATTTCTAGGCTCTCAACCTTCTTTCTTTTTCTTGTTCTTATTCTATTTAAGCGGCTACCATCACTTGGAACATCTTGATTGAATGATTTGCATGATAATCATTAATGTTGGGTATGGTCAGTTATGTATAAGGTTTATTAATGTTCAAATTTAACTATATTTAGATGATAATATATTAATATCTAATAGTGACAACTGTTTTTATTTAAATTAATAGAATGATATTGTTATATATTTGAGTAAATTTTTTATTTTATCCATATTTTATTGTATATAATAATAATGAAAAATTAAAAAATATATAATATTAAATATAAAGATATATAATTAAATATATTTATATATATAATTAAAATATTATATACACATATATTTATAATTAAAATATTATATACATGTATAACATATAAATAAAAACATAAATACATATATATATTATAAAATATATATCTAAATATATTATATATATTATATATAATTAAATATATAAATGATTAAATATATAAATATGTATTGAGAAAAGAAATAGAATAAAAAAAATATATGGTAAAAGAAATTAAAGAAAAATGTAATATTATAAATAATAAAAAATATTAAAAAATTTATGATTCAATAATATAAAATTTATCGAATCTACTATATAAAAAAATAAAAAAAAATTATAATTTTAATAATTATGACTCAACCAATTATATTATATATTTAAAAATACAAACAAATAAAGACTCAAGTCGCAGCAAGCCGTGATGACTGGTTGCGGCGTCAGAGCGCTGTGGATTCTCAACAGCGTAGACGCCATCGTCTTTTCCAGGTATCCATTGCATTGACACTATACGCGATACGCGTCTGTATATGTTCAGCTGAAAACGAAACTTATCGTCGTTTCTTCTTCGATAATATATATTTGTGCATTATTTCCAATTACTCCATCTACAAACTCTGTCCGTTTCTTTGATCATTTTCTTTTGCGAAATGAAATTATTTTGAACTCGTAGGGTTTTAAATTCCTTGGCATTATTAGATTCCTTTAATATGAGATAATGTCTGATGATTGCTTAACCTTTTTTTTTGCATCAAGGAAGTGAAAAAAACATGGAAAGGAAACGATTTTTTTAGTTGAATTCTTTCATTTTGTTTCCCGATCAGGGTTACTTCGTTTTCCCCCCAGTTTGGACTTTGATTTGCAGCGCCAAACAGTATTTGATTTTGTTTTAATGTTTGAAAAATAACAGGAGGTTTACTGTGGTGGAGAAGCGATGGCGTGCTGCTTGTCAGAGTGAAAATGAGAGCGCTAGCGAATATTCCTCAAAGAATTCCGCCGTGTCTGTACTACCTACAGATCCAGAATTAGCCACTGCATTTGCGGAGAGGAAGCAAAGGTCAGCGAAACAGTTCACCAGTCTTATTTTCTCGTTTCTGATTTTCAACATCGTAATCTGTCAATGAAGAATTGTTTCTTAGCTTTTAAGCCTCATATCTCATGATTATGAAGCTACTCATTAAATTGAGGCTGAATATAGGCTTGGTAGTCCCGTTACTTAACTAAAATTTACATTTGGAAGTCCATGACATTCCAACTTTTGGTTCTGGTGTCATCTTTTCGTTTGAAACTTTAGAGCCATTTTTTTTTTTTCAAAACCCGTTTTCAACTAACCATGATGTTAGCTGTACCTATGCTGGGAGGGATTGTTGCGCGGGTTTGGCATTCGTGTAACTCAATTGACCAACGGCTCGGATTCCTGGGTTGATGACCCAATTACACGTCATATTATAAGCCTTTACATACACATAGAGGAGGAAGGAGAGAATCATTTTCTATGGCCTTTAGTCTTGCATGTAAATGGCCCCGATTGCATCCTAGTGTTGCCTTTGGTGGAGCCTCGTCAACTAAAGGAGTATATGGAGTTGTGTAGAAGATCTGATTGTGGAAAGCTATTGGTGCAGATGGAAGTTTGTCTTCACTCATCCTTGATCTTCTGTCCATCACAGGGTGTGGTAAGTTGCTTGCTGAATCTTTTATTTTTTAGTAATTATAAGATTATAGTTTAGTGTTTTTCTCCGGCAATTTGTCACTCTCATTTGAATGCTTAACATAATGGATTTTACAATATTTTGTTACCGCTGCTGCCTTATGAGTTTAGTTTAAACAAGGACAAATATTTTAGAAAATCAAGGAAATTAGCAGGTATTTGATTCTACTTTAGTGAATTGATTACATAAGCATAGGGCTTGCTCTGTTTTGGAATTGTTGAAAATTTAAAATCTTGAGAATTGCTGCAAGAATGCTTCTGTCTTTTCTGGAAATCATTTCATTTACACAGTATGGGGAGGCTGCTGCTGATGTTGATTATGGAGTAATAATATAAAAGTCATGAATTATATTTAAAAAAAATAGAAAGCATATGGATTGTTCGACCATATGGAGTGATAATATGTTTTTGAGGTAAAGTCTTCGTTTCTGAAATCCCGACTGTCATTTAGGTTATGGCTGCAGTGAGAATATTGGGAAAAATGGAGAATGAAAAGGTTAGATCCTGGTTAGTTATCCAAATTGTTTTGCATTTTCATTTTGTGAATTTATATATGTTTATAAGCATATCGAGAATAATGAAAGTTTTTGGATATTTATAAATACATTTAAAAAATGAAATTTAGACGTGAAAAATTATTAAATTAGGTTATTGATATATCTAGTATTTGTAATTGTTCAAAGATGTTAATCTTTTTGGGTGCTCAAATAGATTTAAAAAATTTTAATTTTGTTGAAACCAACCTTTTGTTTAATGAAAAACCAACTATTATTGATCGAATTATCATATTGCCAGTTTTGTTTATTTAGTAATTTATTTTAAAACATTGCCCATGAGGGTACGTCATGTTGACAACAAAAAGATATACCGAAAAGATATTAGAAGCCTATAATTTTTGTTTTGATAGGAATTGGAAGGATCTAAAAGGGTGTGTATGTTGCTTTGAACATAGAAAATGGGTATATGGAAGCCTATAACAGAAAAAAAATTCAAATTATAATCCGTTAGCTTTTTATTTTAACATTCAGATGCCTCTGAACTCTCAACTTCATGATTTTTTCGCTTTTGTCGGTCTCCTTTGTTATTAGAATAATAAATTTGGTTTTGTTGTTTCTTACCAGAGTTTGAAGTATATAGCATTGGCCGAATTAGGAGAAGGATGCTCGCCACTCAACTATATACTACTATTCACACTGTCGTGAAATAATTGATGTTGGTGTAACCATCTTGTCAAAAAAGTTTGTATGCTCGAGACCTGTCCATTGGTTTGCTTCCCAAGTATAACTGCAGCTAGAATTGCCATTATTGTTTCTAGTTGTCCCAACATAAAGAAGGTCTTGATTGAGAAATGAAAAATTAGTGAGAGGATCAAACACAGAGCAAGTGCAGTCATGGCCTCCCTCTGCTTTTTTGCTTTTGTTGCTCTTCTTTGTTATAAGAATAATAAATTTGGTTTCGTTATTTCTTATCAGAGTTTGAAGGAGCATGTGTCGAATTAGAAGAAATATACCTGCTACTCAACTATATAGTACTCTCATACTGTTGTGAAATAACTGATGTTGGTCTAGCACATCTTGTCAAAACTTCTAGTCTATTTGAGACCTGTCACATGGTTTATTATTCAAGTATAACTGCAGTTGAAGTTGTCACCATTATTTCTAGTTGTCCCAACATAAAGAAGATCTTGATTGAGAAATAAAAGGTTAGCTGTAGCGCCCGGAAAGGGGCTGAATAAAAATAAAAAATAAAAAAAAAGCCACGTCGGCAGCCACGTCAGCAGGCCCGGTCAGCAGTCCCGGCCAATCGGGACCTGCCACGTGGCAAAACCACGTCGTTCTAAAAAGGGCCACGTTGGCGATCCGCGTGGGTGCGATCGGACGGCCCAGATTTAAACGCACGGACGGCCCAGATTTAATAAAAAACGAACGGCCCAGATTAAAACAAAATGGACGGCTGAGATCAAAAGGCAAAAAGTTATAAATAGAACCCCCACACCAGACCACAAACCCTAGCCGCCTGCCGCTCGCCGGAGAAGACGAACCAGAAGCCGGTCGCCGCCACCCGCCGCCGCACCGGAGGAATTTCTGACCGCCGATCAAGGTAAATTTCGTACCCCTGACTCGTTTTTCCACGCTGATTCCTCCTGTGGCCAAATCAGAGCCAAAATCCCGGCCAAACGGCCGGAATACACGGCCGAAGCCCAGCGGCGCCGCCGCGCCCCTTCTCGGTTTTTGCCTCCGATGAGGCCCTTCCCGGCCTCCGTTTGATGCAATTTTTATATCACCGTGATCACCATTCTTTTATCTACAGGTTGACCGGAGCCGAATCACCAAAACACGAACCTTGCCGGAGAGCCGCCGCACCCGAGAGCGCCGCCGCCGGTAAGCTCCGTTTTTCCGTGATTTTTTGGCCCCCCGAGGGCCCTAGGGTTGTTTTCTCGCAGGGACCGATGCGAGTGTGGCCGAATTCGGCCGGAAACGGCCGAAAACAGCCAACCCGAGGTGAATCGCCGTCGCCAGAGCACGGCGGAGCCGCCGTGCCGGAGTTGCGATTTGGGCCGAAAGGGGCCCTGGGCCTAATTTGGGATTTTTTTGGAACACGTGCAGGTACCAGTAGTGCGTTTCAGTTCCCCGAGGAAAATTCAGGAAAAATTAGGGACAGCCTGCAAGCGCACTGTGAAGCCGTGTTCGGACCCCGAAACGAGTAAGGACCCCTCACCCTATTTCCTATCACGGTTTTAAAGTCCAATAAATGATAAAACGGTTTTTCATGAATCAACAAATGTGTGAAATTGCTTAAGGTCGCTAATGGAGCCCGAGTCTAGTATGTTTATCGGTTAACTGTTATTTGGCCTGTTTTACAGTTTTAAATGCAGCATGAGGTTCGATGTTTTCATTTTATAGTTTCGTGTGCATATTTTACTGTTTTATTGATTATGGATTGAATGACCGGGATATTGATGCTATATGTTGTCTGTTTGGCATAAATTATCGTTTTGCTTGTTTGTATGTGATTGATAATGCTGACTGAGGGAAAAGGAGAATGAAAGATTATGTGAATGGAAATTGTATAATGTGTTCAGCTTGACTAGATATCTTGGGAGATGGTGGACGGACCGGGTCCGTAGGGAACCCTACCGGGATTGTGGTCTCCCATACCGGACGGGGTATGGAGATCTTATGTGTTTTGGCGCCCATACCGGACGGGGTATGGGGACGGCCCGTTTCACCCTCATACCGGACGGGGTAATGAGGTTTATTGTTTTGGCGCCCATACCGGACGGGGTATGGGGACGGCCCGTTTCACCCTCATACCGGACGGGGTAATGAGGTCTATGATTTGGCGCCCATACCGGACGGGGTATGGGGATGGCCCTGGAATATGATTTCAAGTGTTAAGGATTAACGGGTAGCGAGACCCCTATGGATCCCCATAGATACTAGTGGGCTGGTGAATTAGGAAAATATGTTGTTAACGATTAAATTACGAAAAGTGTAATAGGTATTATGTTATACAGTTCATATATATGTTTTCATGATGATGATGATGTTATTGCTTTCATATATTGTTTTATGAATTTCACCGAGGTAAGTGAATGGTAAAGGTTTTATTATCGATAAAAGGATTTGTTGTAAATTATGCTCCATTGGTTTTTTTTGTGTTTTCTACCCACCTTTACCTCCGTGACGGTGAGATATCCTGATGTCTTTACTAGGCTAGTGTAGCTCATTCCTTATTTAATCATTTCAGATCAAGAGGACATCGTTCCCGAGCCGGTTCCGCAGGAGGACGATGAAGGGGACGCCTAAAGACTCCATAGTCACATTCGTAGTTTTTACTTTCAAGTTTTCTCCCTTAGGTAGTTTGATCTTTTATATTTTGTGAGCACGTTTTTTGTTTTGGTGTAAGGGATGTTATTCAAATTTTGAGTTCGCTTCCATATTTGATATTTTTAATATAATTTCCATCTTGAATTTTCAGGGCTGCTACATTAGCAATAGGACCAAACGTAGAGTAAGTGCAATTATGATCTACCTTTGTGTGGATCTTGAGGCTTGCTCATGTAAAGCCAGTATCAATGTTGCATTGATGCATGTTTTAACATTGATGTAAGCTTTATATGGGCATGCCTAAAGATCCTCTTTAAGATAGCTATGACTGCACTTGTTCTGCCTTTGATCATCTCACTAACCTTCCATTTTTCGACCATGACCTTCTTTATGTTGGAACAACTGGAAATAATGGTGGCAAGTCCAACTGCAGTTATACTTCAATAGTAAATCATGTGACAGGTCTTAAATAAGCTGAAATTTTTAACAAGATGAGCTAGACCAACATTAGTTACTTCACAATAGTATGAAAGTACTGTATTGTTTGGTAACAAGCATCCTTCTCCTAATTCAACTATTGTTATATCCTTCAAATTCTGTAAGAAATAACGAAATCAAATTTATTATTCTAATAACAAAAAAAGAGCAACAAAAGCAAAAAAGCAGAGGCCAGCCATGACTGGATTTGCTCTGTGTTTGGTCCTCTCGCTAACTTGTTATTTCTCAACCAAGACCTTCTTTATGTTGGGATAACTATAAATAAAAGTAGCAACTCCATTTGCAGTTATACCAAATATTTTTATAATAATTTATTTTGTGATGTCACATTTGGATGATAGTTTACCTAATATTTGCAGTATTTTTTTTTTTTTTTTAAAGTACCAAATATTTTTGTAGTATTTGTGTAGGATATATTTGGAAAAGAATAGTTAGTGGTTGTTTCGCCAACACAAGGGAGGCAATCTTTAATTTCGATTTTACTTGGCTTAAGAATATCTATAGGTTTTACAATTTGTCATGTTGATTTTGATGTAAAGTTTTTGATTCTAAAATGTTAAGACTATCATTTAGCTTATTGCTGCAGTGAGAGGATTGGGAAAAACGAAGAATGAAAAGGGAAGGACCTAGTTAGTTCTCTAAATTGTTTCAATTTTCATTTTATAAATTTATATATGTTTATAAGTATATTGAGAAGAATAAAAGTTTGTGGATATTTATAAATACACTTAAAAAAATAAAAATAAGATATGAAAAACTGTTAAATTAAGTTATTAATATATGTACCATTTGTAATTGTTTTAAGATGTTAAGGTGCTCAAATAAATTTTAAGAATTTTAATTTTATTGAAACCAACCTCTTGTTTAATGAAAAAACTTGGTCAAATTATCATTGATAATGCGACTTGAATTTTAGAGATATTTTATTTATATTTAAAAGAATATTTTATATTTATTTTATTAGATATTTTATGTATATTTTAGAAATATTTTATATTTATTTCAGAGAATATCTGATATATATTATAAAAAGTTTTGTTAGAGAAAAACTATAATAATTTCTTTATTTATATGTTTGCTAATTTATTGCGGATGTACTCTCTTATATTATTATAGTGAAATTTTTTTTGTTGATTTTGTCCGTAAATGTAGATATATTGTCGAACTATGTTAAATTTCGTGTGTCTTTTCTATTTTGTTATACTTTGTTGTGATTGTGAATGATTTAAAATTTAATTTTTCAAACAATCATATTGTTGGTGTCGTTCATTTAGTAATTTTTAAAAGCATTGCCCATGAAGGTATGTCATCTTGATAACAAAAAGATACACTCACAAGATATTTGAAGACTATAATTTTTGTTTTGATAGGAATTGGAAGAATCTAAAAAGGTGTGTATGTTGCCTTGAACGTAGAAATTGTGTCTATTAAAGCTTATAATAAGCAAAAATTCAAACTATAATCCGTTAACTTTTTGCTTTAACATTCAAATGTTATTAAACTCTCAACTTCGTAATGCTTTTTGTTTTTGTCCTTCTTTAATGTTATCAAAATAATAAATTTAGTTTCGTTGTATCTTGATAAAATTTGAAGGATGTAACATTGGTCAAATTAGGCGAAAGATGCCTATTGCATAACTATATAGTACTGTCATATTATTGTGAAATAATTAATGTTTATCTGATTTATCTTATTAAAAGTCTCAATATGCTCAAGACCTATTACATAATTTATTATCTAACTATAACTGCAGCTAGAGTTGTCACTATTATTTTCAATTGTCCCAACATAAAGAAGGTCTTGGTTGAGAAATGGAAGGTTAGCGAGAGGATGAAATGCAGAACAAGTGCAATCATGACCTACCTTTGCATGAATATTTAGGGTTGCTCATGTAAAACCTACATCAATATTGTGCCATAAGTATAGTATGAGAGTCAAAGAGAGTTAAAAATTTTTAAGTTTTAAGAGGATGAGGACGAGAATGTATTTGTGTAGTCATCTATCATTCAGTTATTTGTTGTATTTTATTTTGTGAAGATTGTCTTTAATTTATCTATTATTATTGAATATTTTCTTACATAACATTCTTAATAGGTTTTTGTTTTTTTAAACATACCAAATATTTTTATAGTATGTGTGTAGGATATTTTTGAAAATGAATAATTAGTAGTTGTTTCGCCTACACAAGAAAGACAATTTTTAATTTGGATTGTATTTAGTTTAGGAACATCTATAGGTTTTACAATTTTTTATGTTAATTTTGAGGTGAAAATCTTAGATCTCGATTCTTAACCATATTTTAGATTATGACAGTAGTGAGAAGATTGAAAAAAATAGAGAATAAAAAGATAAGAATTTTGTTAGTTATTCAAATTATTTTGTAAATTTATTTATGTTTATATGTACATTGAAAAGAATAAAAATTTATGAATGTTTTTAAATACATTGAAAAAATAAAAATAAGATGTCAAAAATTGTTAAACTAAATTATTGATATATATACTATTTGTAGTTGTTTAAAGATGTTAATTTTTTTGGGTGCTCAAATAAAATTTTTAATTTTTAATTTTGATAAAATCTAACCCTTGTTTAATGAAAATACAACTATTATCAATCAAAACTATCACAATATCGATGTCGTTTATTTAGTAATTTATTTAAAAACATTGCCCTCGTGCTGTTAACAAAAAGAATACACTCATTAAAAGTCTACAATTTTTATTTTGATAGGAATTGAAAATATCTAAAAGGTTGTGTATGAGTTGCTATGAACATAAAAAATGGATTTGTTGAATCCTATAATAGGATAAAAGTTAAGATATAAGATTTAATTAAGATAAATTTTTTTAAAAAATATTAGGATTTATTTTGAAAAATAAGTAAATTTTATTTACTTATATATAGAGAAAATAAAATTTTACTATTTATTCATCTTTAAAGAACTTAAAAGAAATAGAATAATTGAAAATTATTTTCTTTACCTGTCAAATTCTGATGTGTGAAGTTAATAACAAGAGAATGGTTCTTATAGATTGATAATTGTTTTACAAAGTTAAGTCTCTAATTTTAAATTTTATAATATCATCAACTAATTTCAAATTAATTAATAGTTTTTTTTTTATTTTTTTATTATCAAATACTCGTGCATAACTTCTTACCACGACTATTTTTTCAAATGCGTTGAAATCTACTTATTAAACGACGTCGTTGTTTAATTAGAAGATCTTCTGGCGTGCGCACTCGCGTTTCATGTTTCGGCCTCACAGCATCAGGCCGAACAAACCCATTTCCAGATTCTGAGCCTTCTTTTCCTTGTTCTTATTATATCTCCAGCGACTACCATCACTTGGAAGTTGCAGGAAAATCAAGCCATGTCGGCTGGTTGCAGCATCAGAGCCCTCTGGATTCTCAACAGCGTAGACGCCGTCGTCTTTTCCAGGTGTCCGTCGCATTAACACTATTACGTGTCTGTATATGTTCAGCTGAAAACGAAGCTTCTCGCTGTTTCTTCTTCGATTACATATTTGTGCATTATTTCCAATTACTCCATCTACAATCTCTCTCCGTCTCTCTTTGATTATTTTCTTTATCGCTAAATGATATGATTTTGAACTTGTAGGATTTCAAGTTCCTTGGCACCATTAGATTTTTTTTTTTTTTTTTAATATGAGATAGTATCTGATGATTGCTTGACCTTTTTCTTTTCGTTTAAATTTAAGGAAGTAAAAACTTGAAAAGTAAAACGATTTTTTAAGTTGAATTATTTCATTTTGTTTCCTGATCAAGGTTACTTCGCTTTCCCCTATTTTTGACATTGATTCGCACCACCAAACAGTTTTTGATTTAGTTTTATTTTTTGAAAAATAACAGGAGGTTTCCTGTGGTGGAGAAGCGGTGGTGTGCTGCTTGTCAGAGTGAAAATGAGAGCGCTAGCGAATATTCGTCAAAGAATCCCGTGGTATCTGTACTACCTACAGATGCAGAATTAGCCACTGCATTTGCAGAGAGGAAGCAAAGGTCACCAAAACAGTTCACCAGTCTTATTTTCTCGTCTCTAATTTTCGACATCGTAATCTGTCAATGAGAATTGCTTCTTAGCTTTTAAGCCTCATATCTCGTGATTATGAATCTACTCATCAAATTGAGGCTGAATATAGGCTTGGTAGTTCCGTTACTTAACCAAAATGTACATTTGGAAGTCCATGGCATTCCAACTTTTGGTTCTGGTGTCATCTTTTCGTTTGAGATGTCGGAGCCTTTTCTTTTTTGAAAACCCGTTTTCAACTGAGCATGATGTTAGCTGTACCTATATGCAGGGAGGGATCCTTGCGCGGGTTTGGCATTCGTGCAACTCAATCAACCAAGGGCTCGGATTCCTGGGTTGATGATCCGATTACACGCCATATTATAAGCCTTTACATACACAGAGAGGAGGAAGGAGAGAATCATTTTCTATGGCCTTTAGTCTTGCATGTAAAGGGCCCCTATTGCATCCTAGTGTTGCCTCTGGTGGAGCCTCGTCAACTAAAGGAGTATATGGAGTTGTGTAGAAGATCTGATTGTGGAAATGCTATTGGTGCAGATGGAAGTTTGTCTTCGCTCATCCTTGATCTTCTGTGCATCACAGGGTATGGTAAGTTGCTTGCTGTATCTTTCATTTTTTAGTAATTATAAGATTATAGTTTAGTGTTTTCTTCCAGCAATTTGTCATTCTTATTTGAATGTGTAACATAATGGATTTTACAATATTTTGTTACCGCTGCTGCCTTATGAGTTTAGTTTAAACAAGGACAAATATTTTAGAAAATCAAGGAAATTAGCAGGTATTTGATTCTACTTTAGTGAATTGATTACATAAGCACAGGGCTTGCTCCATTTTGGAATTGTTGAAAATTTAAAGTCTTGAGAATTGCTGCAACAATACTTCCGTCTTTCTGGAAATCATTTCATTTACAGAGTATTGGGGAGGTTATTGCTGATATTTATTATGGAGTAATAATATGAAAGTCGTGATTATATTTAAAAATAATAGAAAGCATATGGGTTGTTCGACCATATCATGCATATAGTGATCAAATTTATTATTCTTTTATGGGAATTTCTATATTTGTATTTCTTTCATCTTCTCATTAAGAATAGCTGTTTTTGTTTTGAAAGAAAAAAGTATAATATGTATTAATATGGTACCAAAGGGGGTACCACCCGTATACACAAGAATTTATAAGGTTGTAAGGGTATCAATAACATCCCTAAAATCTTCATCCCTAATGATGTTATGTCCCAAAATAAGAGATGCAAAATATTTGAACCACCTATCTCTTAATTTATATCTACCAACCTCAATTCCTCAAAAGCTCTTAATTTTTTTCTTTCCAAATGACCCAGAAAATAGCCAGAGGAATAATCTTTACAAAGTTTTTTTCCGAATAAACCCCTCCCCATGCCCATATCTCAGCTAACACCGAATCCGTTGAAACCCATTGAATGCCTAACGAGCTGTATATCATGCACCATAAATCATACACTGCTGGGCATCTAAGGAGTAAGTGACAGCAAGTTTCCT
>NW_019014676.1:1144455-1159658 GCF_000150535.2 Carica papaya
TTAAATCCATAAAATAAAGGTTAAAAGGAAGAACAAACCCTAACCCAACAAGGTATCGAACCGTTAACAGCAGCGTGGCTGGACTCCATACCGACCGCTGTCGAGTCACCAGCAGTGTCCATTTGAGCACAACCCAGAATTTCGGCTGCCAAAAGTGTCAACGCGTCCAGGAACTCCTTGCGCCGCTTCTTCACCTTATGGTCATGGCGTGAGATTTTGCTCACACGAATGCTTGAACGCCGCCGACCAAGAGTCCAGACCATCCTTTAAGTGCGAGTGTTTGATAGGAAGGCATATGGGTATGTGATTTTAGCCTAGTTAGCATGGGTGTTCTTTTCACCCTGATCGTCAATCCGGATCACCAAATGTCTGAGCGGGTCGAGAAGAGTCCAACCCTGATGGATCGAGGCTAGCGAGTCGAGGTTAATTAGAAGACCCATGTTTCCTCCACTAGACCAACCATATTCAATCTGCTTAGTCCCAAGCGTCCCAATCCTTTCTTGGCCCGAGCCCACGGGCATGTTTTGGGAGCCCTGTCCACGGTCAACCACACGACCCACCTCAGCATTATTTCCTTCCAATTTATTGCCTCCCTTAATGCCCTGTTCCTCATCTTCTAATCCTTCTACCTGATCTACTCAACTTTCCTTTCCTCTGTTATTTTGCATTAACACCCCCCACGAACAATTCACCTATTTTCACATAAAATTTTGTATTGATTGCATTTTTTTTCCCTATCTTTGTAATAAACTCAAAACAAGATACTGAGTCATTAGAGCAGGCAAATCCGGGACCATTCTTCTTCATAGAACCGTTTTTTTTATCGTT
Source organism: Carica papaya (assembly GCF_000150535.2). The sequence goes on from NW_019014676.1 coordinate 1,145,284, forward strand.
CTTCAGTCCCCGTTGTACCACTTGCATCATGGCCCAAATTTTTCCCTTTGTGCCCCCGACTATGGCGGAATAGTCTGATTACTTCCTTCCCCTCGGTTGTCTTCTTCAACCGTGATTTCTGTGGGCTTCATAGGGCATTGTTCTCGGAGGTGGTCGTAGCAACTGCACTTAAAACATATCGTTGGTAGTCCTTCATATTCCACCCGCTGAAAATGCCCCTCAACCCATATTTTAGAAACTAGGGGCTTGGTGAGGTCCACCGAGACAGCCAAACGCACAAACTTTCCATGTTCCAACGACTCCGTGTTATAATTAATCCTCACCACCGTACCGATTGTCTTGGCAATGGCTCTAAACACCCCTTTGTGATAGTATTGGATGGGTAGCCCCAAAAATTGGACCCAGGCAACCACCGACATGATTCGGTCATCATCGACTGAAAAGGAAGCTGTCCATGGTTGCACCATCAAGTAATGTCTGTAGATAACCCAGGGACCCCCGGTCAGTGCGTGTGAGTAGTCGTTAGGGTCAACAGTCTCAGAGTCTCTGGTGGCTACGGGAACCTTCAACTAAATTTTTATATAGAATTTCAAATAAATTAAACCACATATTTATTTACCTTAGTAAATTAGAATAAAGTTTTGCACATTGATAATGCAATCCGTAGCATAGCATAGAGAAGGTTATGCTAGGGGAATCTCAAAAAAAAAAAAAGGTACCAACTCTCATCTTTTTTTTTTTTTCTAAAATTTTATTAAAATAATAATCATGTGTAGCTAATTATTCTATGAATTTTAATGGGTAAAGAAAAGTTGTAAAATATTTGATAACCATATAAAAATAATGACCCATATCCATAATCATTGTTAAATAATTGTATAATCATTTCTTTTTTTTTCAAATTTAAGTTTATTTTTAATAAAAAAAAATTTAATTCACTCAACTTAGTATTATTATTATTATAAATAAAAATAATTGATTTACTCTCAGTAAAATTTACAAACTTTGTTGGCGAATATTCAAAATAATTAATTTTTATATAAATATTTATATGAATTCGTGTAATTAAATCTACTGATACGAGCTAATTTGATTATTACACTATCTCTAATTTATCATAATTTTTTTTAACTACTTTCGGTTTTTGAAGAATTAATAATGAAATATAAAAATAATTTTAAAAATTAAGGCCAGCATGAAATGAAAGGGAAAGATGGAGAAAAAGAGTTTGGGCTTGGTTAAAGAAAAATGGCGAAGTCACTTTACTGTGTGTTGTGTCATACGTCTGTTTTTCTTGGAACATGAGCTTTTCTTCTCTGCACACACAAACCCACCCATGCACTCATCGAATCTCTCTCCCTAAACCCCATTTCCCTGTTTTGTTTTAGGGTTTTCTTTTCCCTTTTCTTCAATCTTTTCCCATTCTCGCTTTCTTCTTCACTCCTCTGATTATCCTGTCTCCTACCCGAAAAAGTTCTCACGTTCCTCCGGGAACATCCCGAAAACACACGCTTTCTCTTTCTGAGTTTCCTTGATCAGATCATAAATGTCCTGATTTTTCTTTTGGGCGTCTGATTTGGAGTTTACTTTCTTTCTTTCCATCTGTCTCTCTTTCTTTCTTCTTCGTGGATTATTCCTATCTTCCGGAATTTCTCATGGAATACCTTCCTCTCTTTCTCCCTTTCTCTCTCGAGCGAAAGTGAAACCCACACGATGATTCTCTTCATCTCAGAACCTTAATTCTCTATATAAACAGGCGCTGGACTTCTTTTGCTTTCTGGATTTTGTTAATCTTCATCCCTTTTGTCTGTTCTGAGGTTCTAAATTTCTGCTTCTGAAACCCATTTGTTGCGAACAGCTACGAGTTCAATGGCCGCAATGTTGGATTTAACACGTACCTATTTCTCCATTCTCTCCATTCCGCGAAGCTTCTGGTGCTGATTGTTTTGAGTTTTCCTGTTAGAGCTTTTATCAAACGCCTGGCCTGCAATTAACCACTTGCATTTTTGCTCATTTTCCCTTTTCTGCGACATGGGTTGTGTTCATGGAAAGTGTTGCAGTCGCTACCCATCATCATCGGATGGTTATTCCAGCGGGAACGAAGAAGCTGGTCCCTATAGTAGTGCGAGAGGTAAATACCTAATCACTCAGAGAATGCTAGAGACTCTTTCTGTTCCTTCACGTGACTTCAGGCTAGAGTACTCTGTTTTATCACATCGTGGTTACTACCCTGAGTCGCCAGACAAGGAAAATCAAGATAGTTTCTGCATCAAAACACAGCTTCAAGGTAATCCAGATATTCATTTCTTCGGTGTTTTTGATGGGCATGGTCAGTTTGGTGCACAGTGTTCAAATTTCGTTAAGGATAGGCTGGTTGACATATTATCAAATGATCCCAATTTAATTGCTGACCCCGTGAAAGCTTATAGTTCCGCATTTTTAAGGACAAATGACGAGCTGCATAAGAGTGAGATTGATGATAGCATGAGTGGGACGACTGCGATTACAGTTATTGTATTGGGGATGTTCTTTATGTTGCTAATGTAGGTGATTCAAGGGCTGTTGTTGCGTTGAAGGAAGGGAATAGAATTCTTGCTCATGACATGTCTTATGATCAGACACCGTTTAGGAAAGATGAGTATGAAAGAGTCAAGCTCTGCGGCGCACGGGTTTTGAGTGTAGATCAAGTTGAAGGGCTAAAGGATCCTAATATTCAGTCATGGGGAGATGAGGAGAGTCAAGGTAGTGATCCTCCGAGGTTGTGGGTGAAGAATGGGATGTATCCCGGGACTGCATTTACAAGGAGTGTAGGAGATAGCACGGCTGAGAATATTGGTGTCACTGCTGAACCAGAGGTGACGGTTCTTAATCTCACATCGAATCATTTGTTCTTTGTTGTTGCAAGTGATGGAGTTTTTGAATTCCTTCCAAGCCAAGCTGTTGTTGACATGGTACGTTGAAATCTTAATATTGCTTCAATTTCAGTACTTGATTTAATAGCTGACTTTCTTTTTAGTCATGGTTACAAAAAAGTTTATGGAATTCAATTGGCAGCTCTACAGGATACCCATAATTTCATGATTGTGAATAAGTAAAACTAACTTGAATACTTTGTCTCCAGATTGTGGTTCCTGTATTCAATGTATAGAATAGTGAAAGTACCGGAGCACATGGTATAGATACAGGGTTTCCAGTACTTGAATTATCGTATTCTTTGTATCTGAATACATGGTAGGATAAATTTCATGCCCAAAAGAATACGTTACCAGATCATGCAGATTGGAGAGACTAAACTGGAAGAATTACAGCATCAAGAAATATTATCAAAATAGGTCTCATTATATTTTCTAGCTTAATTTGCTACTAAGAAGTTCTTTTTTGTTATTAAATTTTCTTTTCCTCTCGTTATTTTATTTTGTGGCCATATAAAAGTCTATCCTAGCTTAGTTGGACATGCAGTCTGCTATCGTTATTGTTGGATAAGATTACGAGTTTGGGTTTCGATACTGAGATCTGAGATCTCTGATCTTCTCTAAGTTTTCTTTGAAACCCTTTTTGTCCTTAATCAGTCTCTATCACAGCCAGCTGATCTTAGAAGTTGTCTATAAAAGAGCAACTCTGCTAGTAGCTGATGTGGGATTACTATTTCACTTTGAAAGAACTCTATAGTTTGTACACCTAACAGCATCCAAGTATTCTTTTTTTTTCTTACAATTAATGAACTTGTAAGTATGGATTCCCTTTTTCAAGATGATGCATATCAGTGAATTCAGATGCCCCTAGGTGGTTGGATTTTTTCCTTTTAAAGATTAGGAGGTTCAAGTTTTTGGGTCTACCTTGCATGGCATTTGGTAGTACATTTAGAATGTTGGGCAGGTCCATTAAAATGTAAAAATATGAAGCCGCAAGTATCATTGGTATATAATGAGATGTTTTTAGCATTTCTTAGTGAATCACTTATTAATCTAATTGGCGATCTTATTTTACTTTTGGAGCGAGATGGTCAAATTTAAACATTTCCCTTCACTATAGTCTAACCATGATGCTGCCACATGTTGTTTTATTCCAATCAACTGCTTGCTTAAGATTATGTCACATCACTTGTTGTGCATTTATTTGCTGTGTGAATAATTTTTTTTTTTCAAATAAAAAAACTAATTCGGCATTTAACTCAGTTATAATTCCATCAGAGGAGTGGAATTGGCACATGACATTTACTTTTAGATATACTTCTATCAGTTCTCTACATGTTAGATGAGAAAATCATTTACACGGTGCCGAGTAACTTAATCACTTAAATTCACCACTGTGGAGCATTGAAATCTTGAAACGTTTTGAGTTCTTAACTGTGTTTCACAATGTGAAACTGTTAAATTGAAAGTTAAAGTTGGTTCTTTCCTCTAAGCTTAAATTTTTAGGATAACTGATTATTTAGTAACCAGACCATCTCACTGGGTACAAGAGGGATATACATTGTGTCCAAATCTTATAAAACTCAGCCCTCATTATTATTCATCCATTAGTTGTCTGTTAAATCTGTTAGTTTTTATTTGACTTGCACCCATTTGATTTTGCTAAGTTTGGTATCTTGCTTGCATGTGAAAGATATGTTTCAGAACATAAACAATAAAGATGAGTTGTTTCACTTGCATAATCTACAACTATTAGATGCATCAGATTGATATTAATCCTTTAGAATGTTCTTTTTTTTTATGATAAAGAAGAGGAGACAGGAACACTTTTGATGAAAAGATGGCAGTCATGGTTCTCCATGCTGTTGTCACCCTGTGGTTTTTTATCCTTCCATTGTTGTTGCATGCTATTACGTGAGATTGCAACCAGCCACTGCACAGGCTATTGAGAACTTGCTATTGTTTCTGTTGTTTCTTGAACTTTTGCTCTTGACTATGCGCTTTTAAAGGTTAAATTAGGTACTTACCCTTTCTCATTGATTTGAGTGAATAGAAATTCTGTCTCATTTTGTTCAATTAACTTGCCAACCTTTTAATTTGGTTAATTATAGGTGTCTAACATTTTTGTTTGTGTTTAATTGGATGCCCACTATTATGATTGAATTTAATTGAGGATCTCGACCAATTAATGATATTAAATCTGCTGCAACTTGACATGCCACGTCAATTTCAAAAGTCATGACATGTTGAAAAATATGTAAAAAAGCACCAATGAAAGTAATATAATTATCTTAAGATTGAAAAAATAAAAAAAAATATAGTCATTATGATCGTGTCTGTCATCACTTCGACTTTTCCATAAAAAGAAAATGCAGAATGATGAAAGTGATAGGGAGGAGCTGTAATTTTTGGTTGGTTTAATCTTATGGTACTTTTTGTTCATTTCACCAGTTAAGTGTTTTAGCATTTTCTAATATACTTATATAGTTTTTGTAAATATTGTGGCATGGGATGTGGCACCGAATTTGTTATCAGTAACTGGTATAGACAATCAATTAGATACAATCATAAATATTGAACATTGAGTTAAACACAATTAGAAACGTTGTTCATCTAATTGCTCAAAATTAAAGGTTGGGCACCTAATTGAACATCTAATTGAATTAAACTGAAAAAGATTTTTCACCTTTTTTCTTGAAATAGAAGATTTGACATCTAATTGAATAAAATGGAAAAGGTTGGAACCTTTAAATGCATTTATCCCTTTATTAAGTCGATCTGGACTTGCTTCATGGGAGCATGTGAGGCATAGATACTCCTAGAAGTTTGCTTCGTTGATCAAATTTAGGTTCTGTTGTTGATCTAAATAAATAATTGTTTCTTTTGTGATTATAAATTGTATTAAGATTGCTGCCCCTTGCACTAATCTTATAGGTGGCAAGATATCCAGATCCACGGGATGCATGTGGTGCAGTTGTTGGAGAGTCATACAAGTTATGGTTGGAGCATGAAAACCGTACAGATGATATCACAATCATCGTTGTACAGATTAAAGACTTGGCTAATGTATGCTTTAGTTTAACTTTCTTATATCTTATAATTTTTTTTTTTTTCGATCCTGTTCCAGTTTCTAATACTTTTAATGCAATAGCAATTTGGGGTAATAATTATAATAGCTCTCAAGTTTTTCTGCTTTCATTTTGGAGAACTACAGATGAGAGACTGATTCATTTAAGCTGGTCTTACGTATTGATTTGACCTCATTGTATGAAAAGTTTGGTTTGGGTGAGGAATCTAATAGAAGTTTTAGACTTCAGGGTTATTGTTGTACAGAAAGTCTGAAAACCGGACCTTACTATTTGGAAGAAGATCATGGATAAGTATTATTGTTCAAAGAGATATTTACTTGATAAAACACGGGAGATTACCTAACTTCTCTGCCAAATGATTTAGAAAAATAAGAATAAGCGAACCCGAGAAATTAACTCACTATATATGGTAATATTTTTACTTTTTCTATGTGCCTAACTATATTTATTTCAGAAGGTAGTGTTTTCCTTATTTCAATCAGCTGATTTCCTTGTGATATTATAAAATTTATTTTATTCCTTTAGTTAGATGCCAGTGCTCCAGACGGAACAAACCAGATCACCATGAGATCAGCTATTTGGAGGAAAGGAAAGGGAACTCCGGAGGCATCCACTAACTCTGGATCTGAACTTTACCGCTCGGTAAGAAGTGATTTTTCAGAGAACCAACAGTCTTTGCAGCACAGCCTTTCAGGGAATCGAGGTTCGGCAATTGTTGTTCTACCACCTAAGCAGCAGATACATTCGGAGTTGGTAGGTCATATAATCCAAGGGAACATATCCTTTGTTATTTTGCACCTAACTCCTGTAATTTTGACTTAGCACTCAAAGGCAGTTGCATGGATCACATTACATGGCACTTTATTTTTTTGTTCTAAATTTGTTTTAAGCAACTTTAAGGTAAAATACAGTTTTAACCTTGATATATTGACTTTGTTGCAATTCAAATCTGGTAAAATTTTTAGTGATAATTCAGTCCTAGTTCAATTTTTTGTCGTTTTACATAAACGACAAGTGTTTTAGGAGAAATATGAAGTTTCTAAACACGAGTACTTAGCAGTGCAAGGCTAAATAAATTAAAGTTAGGGGATAAAATTATAGGATAGTAGCCTAGAAAAAATAATGATTTTATGTAAATGTGGAAAAAAAAACTAAATTATTTGGACCGAATTGTTGTAAAGAAACAACATGACTTAAATCTTTCCTCTCTGAGAGCTTCAATTAATGAGTTCCAACAGATACTGATGCAACTGCATTTGTTCTGTATCAGGATGCAGGATAGTGGTGTCTCCAGCAAGGAGAAGCAACTACTTGTTCGACAATCTGCATTATGATCAGATTACTTGGAAACTCAAGTCTTTGTATTTATACTCTTCAGGATCGTAACTGGAAGTATACTCTGCTAACAACAGAATACGCATTTAGAGAAGGCTACTCTCCATGCCAAGGCAGTCTTGAACTGCTAATCGAAAACGAAGAGGAGGGGAGTGGAAAAAAATTGGAGAGGCTCCAAGAGATTCTGTCAGGAAGCCAAGAACCAATGATCTTGACATGTAACTGTAGAAAATTATTTCTCTATGTCAAATTGGGAAGCATATTTTTCATCAATGAATTTCTGTAGAGTTCAAGAACATGTTGAACCTTGGTTGTAATGATATCTCCAATAATATCTTGGAGAGGTAATGAAATTGCATTATCAGCCTGTTTCCTCTGATAAAACCCACATAGATCTGTGCTTCTCATGCAACTTTACCAAATGATTCTTTTTTCATTTTCCCTGAATTTACCGTAAAAAGAAATTAACTGCCACATATTTTGTTAGCGGTAAAATGCTGGTTGTTCTTGATTGTCTTGAAATTGTTAAGATGTCCAGTTATGATTTTGAATTGTATCAAAAAGTAACTTCACTAAACGGGATCAAATTGAAGATCTCAGACTTGCACAATTCTAGGTTCAAAAGTTTTTTATAAATTGAATCATTCAGATTGCTCATTCTGAAAGTAACTTTGCTAGAGATCAAATTGAAAATTTTAAATTTGCAAAAAATTAAAGTTCAATATTTTAGAGCATCTTTTGAGTATTCAGAGGATTTATCAAATGTTATTTTGAATGACTTCGATGGTGTCAAAATGTCTAGTAATAATTTTTGGATTACATAACTTTACTAAATGACATGGAATTTAAGTTTTTCATATTTGTAAGAGTTTCTGAATAAAAAATTTTGAATGATATTGTTGGTGCCCTTAATGTCTGATGATGATTATGTGTAGTATTCACTTTTTATTTAGACAGTTGTCAGTGAATCAAGTACATCCAATTCAATCAATGTTTGCTGATGCTATTATTATAGGAGATTAGGGTTTCTTTTATAGAAGTTATAAAGACTAAATACTTTTTTGAGGTAGCAGCATCTTTTTTTTCTTTTTTCAGTTGAAATAGATTATACCATTTAGCAGAGTTGTCTTAATTAACATTGTAAATTTTATATGTCGGGTAATTGATTTTGAAGATTCAAATACTAAAATTTCAAATTGAAAATTCAACTACTTTCAAAATCAAACATAATAGAAATGATATTTTCTAGGTACATTTCAGATCCGTATATATAATATATAATAGATAATGTATAAAATCCAATTTTTTTATGTTGATGGAAGAAACTTTGAAGTTTCCAAGTGACCCACATGCTGTAGACTTTTTGCAGCAATCCTCAGGCTTCCTTCCATTGTGTCTATCCAGTTGCTGGGTAGAGGTAGAGGTAAGAGGTAAGAGGTAAGAGGAGGCAGGCAGACTCTTAGCCAATGAAGGAGTGCCGGGTGTTGCGTCTGTCCAATTATTGGAATTATTAGATAGTACAGTGCCATGACGTACTACTGCGCCTGTTCCTGTTTGATTTTGTTATGAAAATATTCATGTATCTATCTACTGATTTCCTGGTACTTCTACTTCATAGATGGATTTTCCTTTATTATTAACTACTGAACTATGTTTATGTTGACGTCTTAAAGTCATATTTTACTCATTTTTAATATTTTAATAATAAATATGATAAATGGGTCGGCATGTATCATTCTAAAAAATATATCTTTTTATAAATAAAAACTGTTAGTTGCATATCATCTGCATAATGCTCGATAGATACTGGTAACTTGGTCAAAATAAGTTTTTAACTTTTCCTCTCCGAAAAACTACTTGATACAAAACCCACCCCATCTCTGTTTTCTCAAGCACACATGTAAAATATAATACAACAGTTCACTATGATAGTTATAATCATAACCTCAAAAGTAAATGGACAGCTTCTCAGAAATAGAGTTTTGCAATATGTTACACTTCTCCAGCAACTTACTTAAGTTCTCGGCTTCCTTGGACACTTCACCATTCACCACTATTTTACCATTCCTGCGGTTCAATTCACTATTCACACACACAATATTGTTCTCAACAGCTAAATTATGATCTTTCAAAAAATTTATTCTGTCCTCCGTTGTGTTGCCTCTATGAAAAACCTCCTGAAAATCTTGATTTGAGGGTAGTGATGGACCAATAGAAGGTTCTGGATAACTTGGATTGCTTATGGACTTGAGTGGGCTGCAACCAACTTCAATTACTTCGTCTAGAGATGGATGACTTGAAGAATATGATGAATAAATACCATTATTAAGCTCTAGCTTGCTTAGATCGCTAGAAGCTGAATCAGCAAGACACGAATCTAAAACATAAGCTGAAGAGAAGTCTCCACTTGACAAACTCATTAACCGCCAATTGAAAATCTTCTGAATATCATAACCCACTCGGGAACAATGTAATAGCTTATGTTATGGAGCTCGAGTCGTGTGCTTCTTTGTAGCATCACACGTGCCTCCTTTGTTGCTAGCGGTGCTTGCATCATTTCACTTGATTGTGTCAGATATCTAATTAAGGAGTTCTCAAGTTGTGATCTCTGCTTATCAATCTCTTCACCTGTAGGACAACCTCTGGCTAACCATGGTAAGTCACCTTGAAAAATAGGAAGTTTACAGTTCTCCAGTGCACGATTAAGTGGCTCAATCCTTTCTGCATAGCTCCAGCCCACACTTGGCAGGTGCCAATTCACCATTAAATGCTCATCTCTAGAATCCTCCACCAGTTTAACCTCCGGACAAGGCCAATTGACAGGATTTAGTTTTGCAGCATCAACAATATTCTCCTGTGTGCGACCCAATGCCTCATTGAAGGCCATGATACAGTGATTTGGACCTACTTCAGAACTGTTCATCTTCTCAAGCACCTCTAGTGACAAACTCAAGTGAGTCAGCACAAGTTCACGGACCTTCACACAAGTTACAGCTGGTTGCAAGGGTGACTCACTGGCTAGCCATTCTAGCCCTTCTCGTAATCGCTTGTCGCTGAAAAACCCATCAGCATGTTGCATTTGCATGTTCTCAACAAGAGAAACAACAAGAAAGCTACCTACCCGTGACTTGTCAATATCATGGAGGCCCAATCCATCAACAATAGTTGAAGTAGGATCCATAACCTCTTCTCTACATAATCCACTTACGATCAGAAGGGGAAGGCAGGAACCAGATGGTATTGACATCAGAAGGTTATTGAGTTGGATCTTCTGCGTGCTCCATGGGGTGCTTTGGGATACAAGGAATAGAACTGCACTTGCACCTGATACTGTCTCCTTCACATGGCCAAAATCTGAATCCTTAACAACAGACAAACAGCAGACCAGATCATCAGGGGATTGGTATGCCACCCATTTCTTCCATATTGATACACCAGGTGAAGAAACTACAAGATCACCATTCTCATCATCCTTTCTGGAAGGCACGAGCTTCGACAACAACCACCTGCTCGCTGCCAAATCAGAAACCTGGGTTCCAGACATCCGTTTGTCCATTGAATTGTTCATCTGAGAACACAAAATGACTTTCCAGCATAGACATTTAGCATCTGGGTTTCTTCTGATCAATATATCTGCTGTCACATCTGAAACATTCAGCCTTGACCATGAACGTTCATGCTTTCCGTATCTCTCCCTCACGACATGATCAATGTCAAGCTCACCAAGTATGCTTGGTTGCTACAAAAGAAAAAGGTATGAAGCTTAAAATAATGTTTTCAGGTAAAAAATATTGCTTTTTCTCTGCCTCTGGCCAAGGGTAGATATAATTGAAACATTCAGTAAATGAGGCAAACCCCATAATGAACATATCAACTTCACACGAAGAAGAAAATGAAACACTTTCAGCTATAAGAAAATCACCATGTTAATTCCTCAGGAGAAGGTTAATGGAAAAATAATGATAAACAAATGGAAAGGAGGAATACTATAGTAAGGATGCTTCTGTGACTCTTACACTTCGACGCAGGCACCCCTGATTAGCTGCTTACCATCACGAGTCCTAAAGATTTTTCTTCTGTATCAAATAATACTTCTTTGTTTTGCCACCCATCAAGAAAAGCACTGATTTTCCATAACGCACATGCATAAAAACACTAAGGGAAAAATATAGTTTCACCTCATATTGTTTGCCTTTATTTCGGTTAATACCATATGGTTTTTTTTGACACATGAGGTTTTGTTTTTTGACATTTTATGTAAAGCTGTTAGTCCTTAAAGAACGTTTGCATGTATCTGGACCTTTACAAATATATGAAAGTTCAAGATTAAATAAATCAAAATCGAAGGAAGGTTGAAAAAAATTTTAAGATAATAGTCTAAAAGACAATGGTTTTATATAAAATGACAAAATCAAATTACATGATATAAAACCATTTTGCAATAAACCCAAACCACAGAGAGTAAAACTGTAATTGACACAAAAATTTAAAGGGAAAAGAAAAATTTACATCCGTTATCAGTCGAATTGGTGGTCCAACGGACAATGAATTTAGGGCAGCACTTCCTGCTAACTGCCTTTGCTCACGTATCACCCTTTGCCTGGAAGACCACCGTCTCCATAACCTAATTGAAGAGTAATGCAAAAAAGGTGAGACATCTGGTGGATCAATGTAGTATAACCTAAAATGAAGCATGTCAAATAAAACACCAACCTTACAATCAACTTTAATTTTGCTTCAAGAACCTTTTCATCTTCTTGATTTCTCATAACTTTACCATTCTCATTTTCATTTTCTTGGTGAATATTAGAAGGTTCTTCATCTTCTAAGTCAACACTTTGAGGCACTGAATTTTCAACAGCATAATCATATTTACCACTTGGGGAACTACCTAGAAACGATGTTCTTAACACAGTTTGCAGTGGAATAGCTCTTGGTGAACTCTGTTCCAAAGATGTTCTTGGCAAAAATTGCCATTGCATAGCTCCTGCACCAGAAAGTATATTTTGCTCGGGCAAACTACTGACATGAACATCATTATTTGATTTTTCCATGCTTCCAACTTCAACTGCTCGGTATTGAGGGGAGCTATGAACTAAGGAAAAACCTCTTGGGGAAACGGATGTATCAGCCAGCTGATGGTAATCTTGGCTCCGCCGATCTATTATTGATTTTTCTATCAATGGCTGCATCAGTGCACCTTTTTTGGGTGATGAAAGAATTTCAAAATCTGGCATTTCTTCATCAACCTCCTGGAATAAACTCTCCTTTTCATCAGAAGGGATGACTTCTGAATCATTTTTCCAGATTGCACTGAGCTGAATCTCTTTCGTTGCTTCTGTAGGCAAGGCTACTATGGGAGAAGAACATGACACATCTTCAACTATTGTTCTTGACTTCTTGGAGTGAACAAGAACTGAACACTTCGTAGGATAATCCTTATCAACATTAAGAAATGGGCCATCCTTCACCATATATGGCTCTTCGAATTCCTTGATAAGGAATCCATGGTACTCTAAAAGGCTTTCTATGTCCTCTTCCTAGTTTCATTCGCCAATGGAAAATTGTAAGAAATACAAGTTGCTAAAAAAAAGGGAGGGAAATGAAATTGATATTTAAGACAAGAAAAGCACCTCCATCCCCAGCCACTTGGCCACATGAGCAACAGGGACACCTTGGTTATTCTGTAGACCAGAGTGCAGAGAAGCAAGTGCTTGTGTTCGTAACTGGTAAAAAAGGGAACAAGTGAGATGGCATTCCTACCAATTTCTGAGTAAAAGAATAATGGATTTGACTATTATAAAACACAAAACAAACTTATGTGGAAAAAACTCTTACACTCCTTTCTTTTTAAATTGTCCAAAAAATGGAAGAAAGAATTAGGGCAATAAGATTCTCCTTGCTCTCGACAGCAAGGATACCATCCCAAGCACTTTCCACAAGAATTTGGAGGCTATTTTATTTGTTTTTTTGGCCTCATTCTCCTCATTCTTTGTTTTGTTTTCTTTCATTTGGCGGGCAGTATATTGTCCTGTTTCTTAATAGTCTTGATAATGTCTTCTTTTCTATTGAAGAAAATATTATAGAAACAATTTAAATATTTCACTCCTTATTTAAAATATTAAAAAGCATATTAGGGCATGACCTTCTATTTACATAAAGATATAGCTCACATAGAGTGCAGCCCAAAGAACTAAGCAACAAGCATGCAAATTATTCTATATTTGAATACAAATACCATTATTTTATTTTCAAAACCTGTAGATAATTGCATGCGCCTTCCTATAGGTTAAATGATTAGGAAAGGTAACAAGTTATACCAAAATTTTGCCTTATTTCTGACTAGAATCACCTAATTAATGTAACCAACTATCTTATAACCAATGGCTTACTAACACATTAGGAAGGTCAATGCTCTGTGAATCAAACAGACCAAAGCTGTTCATGCATTTCCCTGTCCTAAGAGCCAAACAATAAACATCATACCTTTGCAAAATGAGCATGCATTAAGCAAGCTTGAAGATAACTTGCTTTCCTTGCAAGCCGAAAGAAGCCAATAAAATTCATGGTTCTGCAAGCTCTGTAGGTACAGATTATTTGAATTATCAGTTCCAGTTCAACACTATTTACCGCAAGTAAACTTTTAGGAGAAGAAGCAACCTTGCTACATCACGGGCAAAAAGCACTTCTGGAGTCTGTCTTATCTCTGGAGTCATCTTCGCAAGATCCAGAGAGAGCTCAGCGGGTTCAACCTAACAAAGATAACTTTTTCTCAAGTAGAATATGTTTGAAAGGAAGTTATACATTCACATTACATTGCTTATGACTTACTTTGTACCCAGGATGCCTGTCAAGTTTGAGAAGTGCATAATAGCCTCGAAATTCTTTTTCTGATGGCACATTAATTCCTTTCTTCCTGTGATCATCATACATTTGGAACAACTCAACCGATGTTTTGTTCATCTGTTCAATATTGAGGTGTGCATCAAAACCCTCAGAAAAACCCTCTCCTTTAGTGAATTCACACAATTGGTGCATT
>NW_019014676.1:1159959-1175584 GCF_000150535.2 Carica papaya
TTGCCAAGGAACTCGATATTCATTACACTCGTATTCTATTGTATCATTCTATAGCATCATTCAGAAGCCAAGAAACGTACCAGGACACATATCTGGACATAAGCCAATTATAACACTGGATTTTTCACAGCCTTCATAATCAGATAATGCATTGTCATTGCCAATATCCTTTGCTGAATCCATAGAATGTTCCCCAGCAAATTTGTTCCTCCCTATTATTGATTGTTCAAGTCCTTTTGCAGAAACCTTTCTGTTTATGGTATCAGTGAGAGTGGTTGCTGCAGTTTCACTTAATTCTCCCTTGAAGCGGACCAATCGCTTTGCCTTGGCTTGCATTTCTCTGTGAATGTATGAGGAAAGGTTAGATACAAAATGAACAGGAATTCAACAAATTAAAAGCAGTATAGTTTACAAAAAAAATTGATTTAACAATTCACCGTTCAGTATCATCTTGAGAGGAAGCAGAGTTTCTCTGAAAACCTTCCTCGTCAGATAGTAGAGGAGGAGATCTTGTCCGTTTTGGAACTGAACCATTATCAACCCGAGTTGTCGCAAAAACTATACTTGCTGAAGGCAAGGACCTCAAGGGGATTTGGGAACCAGAGTTTGTCAAAGTATCATTTGACTTAGTATTGAACCTGGGAGGAGATATTGAAGGCCTGCCATGTGAAGTATATCAAGGTCTCATTGAGACAAAGATTAACTAGAAGATTTCTAGAGAGCACAGAACATAATATCCAATCATTCTTAAAGCAATAGTGTTACCATAACGTCCTTCATAGTTAAGGAATTCAAAGTGAAGTTTGGAAAGTGGGAGCTAAGGTGTAACAGACTTTTATTATTAGAAAACTCTTAGAGGAGATTCTTCTCCATTTTCTGCAGGTCAGGCAGGAATTTCGATCCTGACAACTATATAACTTCAAAGAAAGCATCATACCCTCAAATAATACATATCATATTTTTTATGAGTTTAAGTTTCACACTCATACACTTTTAATAAATGCAATGGTCGTTGGACAGTTATCCTAAGAAGAAAAAAGGACGAAGGGGATAATAAACGTTACACTCCATTTATGTGGTACAATTTACCTTTTTGAGTTCTTTTGAGCGAACTTCTCATTTTCCAAGAAAACTTCATTGGTTGATAGTACAGGTGGGGACCTTGTCCTTTTTGGGGCTTGTAAATCAACTACTTCATGCCGTAAGCTTCTTCCAGAAGTATTAGAATCAGTATAAGATGGAACTGAGAACATGTTTTGCTGAGTCGACAAGTTGGGACAACCAATGGGAAACTTGGGAGGATTATTCTGTTCAAAATATATAGGTGACCTGTAAAATAAGCAATTCAAGAAAAGATCAAAAGATACATGTCATGAGAATTGCCAGGAATTTTTCCTGTTAAAAAAAATAGCCATGAATTGCTACATCTAAATAAAACCAAATAATTGAAGTAGAGATGAGAGAAGGCAGGAACATGCATGAACTTTAAGTATAAAATGAAGCTTAGAAGCACATGAGGCCACCGTTTTTTGCATCCAAGCCTCAAACTTGAAGCATGGGTGGTCATGCAACATAAACTAGAATGACTGGATTGTACTACTGTCTGCAATGGAAGAAACATAAGAGGCTTCCTTAAAATATCAGAAATTGTGAAAAATTCATCATGATGCCGCATACAACCACACAAGAGGAAACAATGCCAAACAGAAACGAAGGTCATGCCCGTGCACACAGACAAACAAGCACCTGTGTGCATGTTGTGGGAGGGGGGAGAGAGATTGAACAAATAATGCAAAATTTAACATAAAGCTTGCCTACGGGCTTCACTAAATGGCAGATGAGAATCCTGAATGGGACTACTGTCTTTAAAAGTCAATGCAACTGATCTTGCAGCTGAAGCAACAAAGGTACCATCATTTTTGAAACCTGAATTGCCACTACAAAACAAATTCAGTGTTAGAGAGACTAAATAAAATATCAATACAATATTCCATATCAACCTCTTGTCAAACAATCAGAAACTAGTTTGACCTCAAATAAATAATGACTTATTCATGCAACAGATAGGACTTTCCAAGAATAAGATCTAACCCGAGCACACAATAGATAAATGTTTTCAATAATCAGCAAAAGAAAATTCTGCTTACTGAACAGATGTTTTTCGGATATGAACAGGAATATAGCAACTATAAAATATAAGTAATTGCGCCTAAGTCAAATCCCTCTGCCAACCCTCCAATACAAGTGACTGTAGAATGACATTTGACCAGTGGTCCAAAGAAATGTAATTATATAAAAGGGCATGTCATGCAAGGTGAATAGCAACTAAAGTAACTTCTCCTGCCTATAGTTTAGAAATAGAGAAAATTTAATTGAAAAACAAAATAATAAAGATAAGGCAGAGAATATACATCAGGGAACAAATATAGGGAAGATAGACTAAACAAGATAGCTTATATAGAATAGTAATAAGAATACCAAGTATCGAGAGAGATAATGTGAAATAAAACCCTAAATAGATTTCAATTCATCATTATCTGCACACCTGTCGGTAGCCATTAGCTTTTATGTAGGCATAATTACAGCTAATGGCGTATTCTAATTCCTACAATATTTAAATCTACCTAAAAAGAAAATTCAAACAGAGTGTTAGAAGAAATTATATCTTGGTTTGGTAGTCCTAGATATCATTGGTTCCGGACCTTGAATATTTTGTTTAGAGGTCAATCTTTCCTTTGTTGGAAGGATCGTGGAACCATTGTAGACATTTTCTGTCCTTCTGGAAAGATGTAATCCTTCTGAACGGAGGTGGCACCCCCTTGGAGCCAGTTCTAAATTACTTATCTTTTTCTTTGAAGAAAACATATCAGCATTTAAATCATTACCAATATAGTAACTATCACATGTTAGAACTACATGCAAAGAACTTACCTCTGGAGAACAGTTTGATTGGGGTTTCTTATAACAACTTCATCTATAGACAATGAAGGAGGTGACCTGGTCCTTTTCAGATCTTGGAACCGAGCAACTTTAGTTGTATCAGTAGTTCCTGAATTGCGAGATACAACAAATGATGCGACAGCAGAAGGCCTACGATGACTTTGGGTATCATAATCTTTCGAGAAAGATCTTTGCCCGTCATCCCATCTGGAAGGAAACTGAACTGGCCTGAGAGAAAATGAGAATTATCAAAATGCTGCTTTCAGCTAAGTAGATTGTAAATCCCACACCAGATTATTATACCCACATGTTCTACCAAAAAGTTACATTCCAATAGACTGGAAAAAAATAGAATGAGATCTATAAAAATAAAAAAATTAAAAAAAATTGAAAAAAAGGAGATAAAGGAAAACATTATGAGACAACACGATGACAATGGCTGAATCAACAGAGTTATTATGGTTTTGTTTAACTATGTAGTTTTCTGTTTTCCTGTTCTGTGTAGTTGTATAGTGTAGAAATTTGGTGAAAAATATTTACTTTATTTTTCATTATATATTTTATGTTACAAAGGACTCATGTATATATACAAGAATTAATAAGAACAAATAAAGAAATTTTCCTTATAATAGGGATTCTAAATAATTACAATAACTAAAATATCACGGTTATTTAGATAACGAAATATTCGTGTCCCCACTCCCCCTCAAGTTGGTGCAAAAATATTGCATATGCCCAACTTGTGTATCAAGTGTTGAAGAATTTTGTTGCAAAATCCTTTGGTTAAGATGTATGTCACCTAATTGCTAGAAGACACATAATAAAAATATAAATAGCCATCAACCACTTTTTCTTTTATAAAGTGACAGTCAATTTTAATGTGTTTCGTCCGTTCATGTTGAACTAGATTTTGGTCAATACTAAGAGTTGTTTTATTGTTACACAACAATAATGAGCTTTCTTCTTTAAACAACTTTAATTCCTTCATTAATTTTTTTCTCTCATAATAATTCACACACTCCTTGAGCTATTGCTCTATATTCTGGTTCAGCCCAACAACAGGCAACTATACTCTGCTTCTTACTTTCTCATGTAACCAACTTGTCTTCAACAATTGTGCAATAACCGGCGATTGACCTTCTATCATTAGCAAATCCAGCTCAATAATCATTTGTAAATGCTTCTATTTTAATGTAGTAATTTCTGGAAAAGAATAAACTTTTTCTTGGTGTAGATTTCAAATATCATAACATTCGAAAGACAGCATATAAATGAGTCTTGCGAGGATCATGCATGTACTGACTCACTAGGTTAACTGCATATGTTATATCTACTCTGTATATGAGAGATAAATGAGCCTTCTAACTAATGTACCACTAATTGGTTGGAATTTGTGATTATTTTCAATCGGAGATTCGACTGGCTTGCAACCCATCATACCAGTCTTTTCTAACAAGTATAGGACATAGTTTTTTTAAGAAATGAGATTCTTTTATTAGATCTGTCAACCTCAATTTTCAAGAAGTACTGTAGTTTTCCTAAATTCTTAATTTCAAATTCTCGAACAAGAAATTCCTTTAATCGAGCCATCTCCTCTGTATCATCTCCAGTCACCATAATATCATCAACATAAATAATAAGAAGAGTGATTATACCTTCATAATACTTTATGAATAGGGTATGATCAACATTACTTTATTGATATCCGAAAGAAATCATAACTCTTATGAACTTTTCAAACCATGCTTTTCAAGACTGCTTCAGTCCATACAAGATCTTCTTTAATTTGCAAACTTTCCCTTATGTTCTATAATCTTCAAATCCATGTGGTATTTTCATATATACCTCATCCTCTAAGTCCCCATAGAGGAAAACATTTTTTACATTAAATTAGTGCATGTCCCACTCAAAATTAGCAACGCAGGATAGTAATATTCTAATTGTGTTTATTTTGCGACAGGTGCAAAGATTTCCTCATAGTTAATTCTATAGATCTAATTAAACCCTTTAACCACTAGTCTAACTTTATATCTTTCAATCAATTCATCTGTTTTATATTTTACAGTGAACACCCACTTATAACCATCTTCTTTTCTTGTGGGGTTGAAACAAGCTTTCATGTTTCTTTTTTGTCAATACTTTCATTTTTTCAATCATCGCTTCCTTCCATTTGGGATCTCCTAAAACTTCTCTCCAATCACGTGAAATAGACACAGAGAAAACAGACAAGATAAAAACTCTATAGGAGGGAGATAGAGAGTCATAGGAAATAAAGTTAAACATAGAATGTTTAGTGCAAATTCTTATTCGTTTTATAAGAGCAATAGGTTTATCAGATAATTCACAAGGCAAAAATAACTCACTAGTATCTTCAATAATTGAAGAAAATTCTTGACCTATAGACTGCATGATGGTTTTTCCTGCCTTATCTCTCATTGAATATCACTTCAAGTCTGTTTTATCCAGTTGTCCAGCATTTTTTTCTGAATCTTCTAACATAAAATTCTCTCCCTGAATATGAATATCAAGGTTACCAAACTAGGCATCACCCCTTCCGTTTCACTCTCCCCTTGAAAAGGTGATGGGGTGGAGCTGAAGTATGGTTTAGATTCTCTAAAAATAACATTCATAATTATAAAGTATTTTCTAAATGGTAGATGATAACACTTGTAGGCAGTGAGAAATGGAACAGGTGCGATCATACGAGCACTAATTCACCGAATCCTATCAAAACTCTGCTGTTAAGCATTTTTGGGTGAGAGTAGCACTAGGATGGGTGATTTCCTGGGAAGTCCTCGTGTTGTACCCTTCTTTTTATAGACGGGGTGTTAAACATTACGCTCGGTGTCAAGGTATTTTGCTTAATATTTTTTGTGCATTCAATTAAAACTCATCACGTGATAAGTATATTATTACGAGTATCTTACATAGTAGAATAACAAAAACAGAGGTGTGGCAGGCGATCCACAGGGAAACAAAAAAATGGGAGGGGGGAGGGAAGGAGAAGGGATATATGTATCTGCGGCGCGAACTGGAACGGGTGCGATCATACCAGCACTAATGCACCAAATCCCATCAGAACTCCGCAGTTAAGCATGCTTGGGCGAGAGTAGTACTAAGATGGGTGACTTCCTAGGAAGTTCTCGTGTCGCACCATCTTTTTACAGACAGGGCATTAAATGTTATGCGGGACCGGAGCGATGGTCTGTCGGTTCATTCGCAAACGTGAGTCACGGCTCCAAGGCATATGCTTAATATTTTTTGTGCTTCTAATTAAAGCTCATCACGTGATAAGAGTGTTATTATGAGTATCTTACATTGTAGAACAACAAAAATAGAGGTGCGGCGGGCGATCCATTCATATGGGCATGAGTCGAGGCGCCGGAGTATTTTGTTTGATATTAGAACTAGAAGAAGGGGTGAGGTGTGCGTGCATTGCAAAACAAATGACAGGAGGTGGGAGGGAAGGAGAAGAGTTATATGTATTTCCGGTGCAAACTAGAACAGGTGCGATAGTACCAGCACTAATTCACTGGATCCCATCAGAACTTTGCAGTTAAGCTTGCTTGGGCGAGAGTAGTTTTTAGATGGGTGACTTCCTAGGAAGTTCTCGTGTTGCACCCATCTTTTTACAGATGGGACGCTAAACGTTACGCGGGGCTAGATCAGCGGTTCGTCGGTTCATTCACAAATGTGAGTCACGGCGCCAGGGTATTTTGCTTAATATTTTTTGTGCATTCAATTAAAGCCCATCACATGATAAGAGTGTTATTAGAAGTATCTTACATAGTAGAACAATAAAAATAGAGGTGCGGTGGGTGATCTGTTAATATGGACATGAGTCGAGGTGCTGGGGTATTTTGCTTGATATTAGAACTAGAAGCAGATGTGAGGTGTGCACGTACAACGAAATAAATGACGCAAGGGGGGAGCGAAGGAGAAGGGGCACATGCATTTGTAGCGCGGATTTGGACGGGTGCGATCAGACTAGCACTGATGCACCTAATCCCATAAAAACTCTGTAGTTAAGTTTTCTTTGGTGA
The DNA here is from genome assembly GCF_000150535.2 of Carica papaya. Next base: position 1,166,943 of record NW_019014676.1, read on the forward strand.
GAGTAGTACTAAGATGGGTGATCTCTTAGAAAGTCCTCGTGTTGCACATGTTTCTTTGTACACAAGGAATTAAACGTTACGCTCGACAGAAACCACAGTCCGTTGGTTCATTCGTAAACGTGAGTCTCGGCGTCAGAGTATTTTATTTAATATTTTTCATGCATTCATTTATAGTCCACCATGTTATAAAAGTCTCATTACTAGCATCTTATATAAGGAATGGAAGGGGTGCAATCATAGTAGCACTAACGCACCAGCGTACTTGGGCGAGAGCAGTACTAAGATGGGTTACCTCTTGGAAAGTCCTCGCGTTGCACCCGTCTTTTTGCGGACATAATGTTAAATGTTATGCCCGATCAGAGCCACAGTCCGCCGACATGAGTAGCGACGTTGAAACATTTTGTCTAATATTTTACGTGCATTTATTTATAATTCACCACGTGATAAGGCTTTCATTACGAGAGTCTTACATAGTAGAACAACGAAAAAAAAGGCGCAGCGAGCCTCCGTTCTTCTGGGCGTTAGTCGAAGCGACATGGCATTTCGCTCTATATTAGAACTAGAAGCATAGATGCGGTATGCCCGCACAGCAAAATAAATGATGGGAGGGGGGAGGGAAAGAGAAGGATTATATGTATTTGCAGTGGGGAATGAGACAGTTGCAATCATACAAACACAAATGTACAGGATCCCATCAGAACTCTGTAGTCAAGCATGCTTGGGCGAGATTAGTCCTAAGGTGGGTGACCTCCTAAAAAGTCCTCATGTTGAACCCGTCTTTTTGTAGACGGGGTGTTAAACGTTAAGTGCGATCGGAGCCACAGTCTGTCGGTGTGAGTTGCGGGGCCTGAAAAATATGTTTAATATTTTTTGTGCATTCATTTATAGTTAAATAGGAGAATATCCAACAAATACACACTTGAAAACTTTAGATTCTAGATTACTCACATTTCTAGTATGGACAAAACAAATACAATCAAACACTTTAGGGAAAACGGTATAGAAATTAGTACCTTACAAAACCTTCAGATGACTTCCAAAATCAAGAACCTGCAGAGGTATTCCATTAATAAGGTACCCAATAACTTTTTGGTAGATTCATTGTGAACATTAATAACCGAGCTATCTCTAATATATATCTATTTTTTCTTTCAATAACCTCATTCTGTTCACTGGTGTAAGCACGACTTATCTGTTGAATTATCCTATTAAACTCCAAGTAGGCACGGAATCCATCATCCATATATTCAGAACCATTGTCTGTTCTTAAAATCTTAATTTGAACATCAAACTGTGTACATATCATTTTATGAAATGATTGAAAAACATGATAATACATCACTTTTGGTTTTTAACAAAAAAATCTATGTTAATCTAGTACAACAGTCAATGAAAGTAACAAACCATTTATGACCAAACAATAACGTATTCTGAATAGATCCGCAAACATCTGAATGAATGGTCATAAAAGGGGTAGGATTTCTATGGTTACTCACATGATATGAACTCTTTCAATGTTTAGTTAGTTCACATGCATCACAAAATAAAAAATCCATAAAAGTTCTTTTAAATAATGTGCGATATAATTTTTCTAGAGCAAATAAAGAAGGATTTTCCCAACCATCGACGCAACTGTAGGATTTCCCTATTAACATTCGTATCTCGAAGGCAGCTTGATTTCGAACAATGGTTCAACTTCTATTCAAGACATATAAGTCATTCTGCTGTCTACCAGTGTCAATCGTCTTTTCTATTTGAAGATCTTGAAGAACATAATGGTAAAAAAAAATTCAATTTACAGTTAAGATCTCAAGTAAGGGCACTAATGGATAAGAGACTGTCAAAAAAACTAAACACATGAAAAACTGAAAACAGTGTAATGGTCGGAGTACAATTAATAGAACTTGTTACAGATACAGAAGTGTATGATCCATCTGGACACAGACATTTTCTCGTTAAATATATGGAAAATAGGTTAGAAAATCTTTACAATAGTATAGCATATGTCTGTTAGGTCCAGAATCTATAATGCAAGTATTAGAATTCGAAATAGCAAGGAGATGAACAATACCTAAGTTTACAATTTTTGACGTACCAATAATCGATGAAAGGTTACCCCAACATGGAACAAACAATTTCTTTACTTCTGTCATTATTTAAAAATAACTAGAGACAGAGAAAGAACAATATCCAAATGCTAATCTCAACGAGATAGAAAAATCCCTCTAATCAGTACCAAGGATGCCAAAAATGCTGCAAATTAGAACGAGATCTGTTAGGCAGCAAAAACAGCTCAGATCGGCTTGGAAGCAGCTCAGCTCAGCAACTCATGTCGGCTCTGGAAAGAGATGCTAGTCGCGTGCCAAAGGAGGACAGATTGCGACCAAATCGGGCAAACTTGTTGGCAGATGACGAAGCTTGCTACCAGTTCGTGGAGAGGACAAAAATCGCGCGTGGCCACGTGGATCCTAGGAAAAACAGATCATGTCGGGCAGCGAAGCCAGATCTTTGAAGTAGTTCGTGCGCAAACTGGAGTTTCTTGCACAAACAGAGCAGCTCAAAGCACAAACCAAAGAGCTTGGCATCGTGCGGCCATGTGGATCCCAGAAAAACAAAGTAGGTTGGGTCGGGTGTTCGTCAAAGAAGGAAGCAGTGCGATCAGCTACAAGCAGATAGATCGGAATGCGAACCATAGAGTTGCACGCGAGAGGTGCTTAAACGCTACAGTCGAACGGAGCAAGCAGCAAGGTGTGAAACGGAAGAGGTGAAACTATCCCTCTATTTGGGTGGCTAGTGAGAAGGTGCTAGGGTTTAAAAGAAACTTTAAAAATAAAACCTTAAAATACCCTTACTCTGCTCTGATACCATGTAGAAATTTAAGAAAAAATATTTTCTTTATTTTTCATTATGTATATTGTGTTACAAAAAACTCATATATATACAAGAATTAATAAGAACATATAAAGAAATTTTTCTTATAGTAAGGATTCTAAATAATTACAATAATTAAAATATCACGATCATTTAGGCAACAAAATATTCGCATCAACCTACAGTTCTATTAATGATATAATTAGATATTAAGATAAGTAGGAAGGCATAGTTATTTCCAATGAGAGAAGTTACTTTTTTTTCAGGAAGGTTGTGTTTTCTTGTATAAAACCTGAATACCAATCTGAATAATTTTTAAGCAAAGAAAAAATTACAAAAATAGTTTGTTAAGTATTTCAAACTCGAACTAATTATAAGTTTCTCTCTTAACAAGCACATACACAAAGGGGATGCAACCCGAAATACATTTACAAGTTAATCAAAATATTAATCTAGTCCCCAAATCCTCCACACTATAAAGAGGGTGACCTAAACTAAAAACCCTACGATTTAGAGCCAATAATCTATTAATTTATCCACATTAAACTCAACAACTTCAAAAGCCCTCGTATTTCTTTTTTTCTAAACTAGGCCAGAACATAGCCAAAGGAATAAAGCTTGCCCTCTTATCCCTCTTGACTCCATGCCAAGCCCTATCTGATCCCTGACTAAGCCAGCAATCACCCAATCGGTGCCTAGTGGAACACAGACCAGAGACAACAACTTGTGGGTAAAAAGACACCACAACAAGATATGATTTTACAACTCCAAGTCCCTCTTATATAGATAATAATAGTTAACCAAGATTTTGTCCCACTTGATTAACTTGTCCAGGGTAAAAATGCATTATCACAAGTGAAGATGGTGGCATCTTGACTTTCCATATAAGCTTGGTAGACATATTCAAATTGTTATCCCTCTTTCTGCTCAGGTGAATATAGGACTTTACAGTGAACACTCCTTTATAGTTGAGCTTCCAGTTAAGTTGGTCGTTGTCTTCATTAAGGCTACAATTGGCCAAGGACATAAGAAAGCATTTGAACTCGTTGACCTCCCAACCATTAAGATTCCTAAAAGTCTCCACATTCCAAGAATCATATTCCCCCGGAACCATGAAAGGTCCCACGGATAATGGCTTGCTTATGTTGAGCAAGGGCAAAAATCTGTTAGAAATGATCTGTGAGCATCCCTCCATCAAGCACTTGTTTAATCATCTAGCACTCAAAAGGAATCCAATGACCCTTAAAGTGTCTTTTTCATCAAAACCAATTATCTCAAACCAGGCCTCCCTGTAGGATCGGTTGTTTAATCTCTTCCGAAGCCACCAAATGATGCTTTATTTGCTTCTCTAAATCATATGAGAACCTATATTGGATGGCCTCTAAAATTTTGGCAACACTAATTGGCATTATCAACAATGACATGTAATAGATAGGAATATTTGTCATGGTGCTTTTGACGAGAGCTAACATACCTCCTTTTGATAACATATACCTCCTCTATCCAGATAAATGGAACTTGGACCTCGCCACTATAGAGTCCCATGTGGAGATATCCCAATAATTTGGCCCTAAGGACAACCCCAAATATTTTATTAGTAGGCTAACCGATCTGCAACCCAAGATTATAGCTAGCATCAAACTCTTGCCTACATCGAACAAGCTCACCAATTAGACTTGGCAAAATTGATATTTAGACTTGATACTGCCTGAAAACTTAACAGGACACATTTAATGTTAAGAATAGTCCTAGTCTCCGATTCACAAAGTAACAATTTATCATCTACCAAGAATGAATGCCTTTCAGCTCCTTCACTATCCCCTCATATTTAACACCTTGAACATTTCAACTTATTCAACTCATGTTCAACTTATTCAAAACTTCCACGAATATGATAGAGAGAAAAAGAGATAGTGGATCTTCTTATTTTCAGCTTCTAGATGCTCTAAAAAAAGTAGACGAACCCAATTCATGAAGACAATAAAGGAAGCCGAATTAATGCTGAACATGATCCACTTGCACCATCTATTCCCAAAACCCATCCTGAACAACATATATTTTAGGAAGCTCCAATTCACATGATCATGAACTTTTTCCATGTCAAACTTACTCAACATACCCTTCCTCTTCTTAAAGATCAGTTCATTCCACTATCTTGTTTGCAATTAAAGTCGCATCCACAATCAGTCTCCCCTTAAACAAAGGTGTGTTGACTTGCACCAATTACCTTCTCTACCACCATAGCCATTTTTCTTGCTAACGCATTTGCAAGTGCTTATAAATACAAACAACAAGGTTGATTGACCTAAAGTCTTTAATATTGGTGGCCTCTCCATCTTAGGGATGAGGAAGAAAGAGGTACAGTTTAGACCTTTCAAAAAGGAACCTGCTTCATAGAATTCTCTAAACATATCTATGATGTTGCCCTTGATCACACTCCACAATTTCTGCAAGAGGCCTATGTTGAAACCGTTAGGACTTGGAGCCCTGTCATCCTTGCAATGCATGAGTCAATCCAGAATTCCCTCATCTGATAACTCCTTCTCCACGAAAGCTCGATCCTAGTCATCCAACATACTGAACTCAAGCCCTTCTATATTGGATCTCTAATTGGAGCTCTCCATGTATAAGTTCTTGAAATGATCTTTAACCTCTTCTCTCAAGGTCCTATTCCCTTTGACTCCTACCCCATTGATAACTAGCTCCTCTGCATAAATAACCCTTCTATGGTGATTGGTCATATAGTTGAAGAATTGCATGTTCCTATGACCCTTCTAGATCCATCTGGTTCTTATGTGGCCTTCACGATGGTTAGTTGTGGTGTTGGTCAGCTTTCGGCCACCAGTTTTTTAACGTGTTCAATTATTGACTTGTGTTCTTGTCTCATAGCCCGTCAGGCAATGAGTTTGTGTGGCGTCCTTGATTTTGGAGTAGGTTTTGTCGATTGCATCCCGCACTTGTGTTCTTGTCTCATAGCCCGTCAGGCAATGAGTTTGTGTGGCGTCCTTGATTTTGGAGTAGGTTTTGTCGATTGCATCCCGCACTACATTTATTGTGGAAGGAATATTAAAATTTTGTTTATTTTTGGAACCATGGAATTCCATAGCCATGTTATGATCATAAAATCTTTTTCATCCCTGGTATCAAATGCAAGGTCTCTAGGTTTCAATCTGGTGGTTAGAAGGTGGTTGAGCTTCCCTTGTCCCTTTGGGGTGGTTTGAGTCAATTAAAACTAGTTGAGATAATCTTTTCCTATGCACTATAGGTCGCTTGAATTGGTTGAGATTTGTGTCTAGAATTTTTCACGTGGGAATATGCTCCAGTATTTTGATATGTTACCTCCAACATCTTGGAGCACGTGACTACTTGAGGAAAAAAGAAAATATCATCACTCGATGAAGTAATTTCCATCGTAATATCGAAAGAGAATTGTAGAAAAATCATGCTAGAATATCACTCCGCTCAGTTCAATTCTAATCTCACAAGGTTCCAAACATTGTCAACAATCAAAAAAAGTAAGTCACTTGAGAATATAACTCCAGGAGCATATAGCAGGGATAATTTTTAGTTTACCATTTGTAAAAAGCTCAGACACATCAAATACAAGCATTGGAAACTACATGACAAACTAAGTATCTCCAACAAAGACTAAGATACAAAAATACCTCACTAAAGATTCCTGAGTAGGTTTCCGTAGCTAATGAGCGTGGAAAAAAAAAAGAAAAGTACATACTGATCTCACTGCTTTCAAGGTTGAGACTGAACAACTGCAAAGTCGATTGGAGAACTTCAAGAAGGCTACAGGTAAAAGTATAATAAAACACTTAGGTATACTTTCTTCTTCACCAAGTTTGATATATCTCGGATAAACCCTTTGAAAATTCCTGAATTATAGACTCAGGAGTCATCGGTCATATGACCAATACTTCTAAATTTTTTCATATAGATGTTTCATATTCAAGTAATAAGAAAATTGTCTCTGAAGATGGTTTCTTAAATATCATTGCAGGTAAGGAGAACATTAAGTTTAGTTTTATCATTATCCTAAAAAATATGTTACATATTCTCAAATTATGTGATAATATTATGTCAATCAATAAATTATAATAAAAGTTAAACTACAAAGTAACATTTAACTCTTCCTACCTTGACTTTTAGGACCAGAAGTCGGCAAAAATAATTGGACATCCTGAAGCTAAACATAGACACTACTACTTAGATGCACCTGAGAGAGTCTTCTATGATGTTATGACCAACTTCATACACAAGATTTGACTCCACCATAAGAGATTTAGGCACTCATCCTTTTCAATTTTAAAGGTTATGTTTCTCTCATTGTTTAAAACTTCACAATATAAAATATCTACGCTGCAATATCTGTGAATTTGCAAAATATAAGCGTGTAATATTTCTTATTAGTAATTAGATCATTTCCATTTTTATTAATTCACAGTGTTATTTGGAGATTATCTCGTACACTTAATTATTCTGAACTCAATTATTTGTTTCATTTATTGACGATTGTACTAAAGGTTGTTTTTACTCAAAATCAACTTCAAAGCTAACCATATCATACCCAAATTCTGCAATATGATAAATACCTAATTTAGAATATTCAAAAAAAATTATGTAGTGACAGCACTTTCATCATTCTTTCATCAAAAAGGAATTCTTCATGAATCGTCCTGCATCCACATTTCACGACATAACGGAATTGTGGAATACAAGAATAGTCACCTTTTAACCACCAACATAGCTTTTCTTTTCGCCAATGTCTTAAAATAATATGGGACGAAGCTGTCTTTATTGCCACCTACATTATTAATCATCAGCCCATAAGTGTTTTTGACTTCAAAAGTGTCACAAGCCATCTGGTCCCAAGGATGTTTGGATATGTTGTCTTTGTCATATTCATTCCTACCAAAAAGGAAAACTTGATTTTCGGGTCTTGAAATGTGCATTTGTGAGATATTCCTCTCAAAATGGTACAAATGTTACCGTTCGTCCACTCAAAAATCCTATATGTATGTGAACTTTAAATTTGTTGAACAAGAATCCTGCGTCACTCAATCTTATCTTCAGCAGTAACTTATATTAGAAGATAAAAAACAAATTTTCAAAGATTTTAATCCATCACTTTTGCCATACAGCTCAAAACTATCATCACAAGATAACATTCAGAATTCACTATAAAATTCACATAAGAAAATATTCAAAATCCATCCGCTTCAAAGATTAAGCTCTTAGTTTTCTCAGGTGTATTCAAAGACAAAGATGCCTAATACTAAACCAAAGTCAATTCAAGAATCCAACCTTGATCCTGAAATTAAGATAAGTCCAAGAAGACTTATATAGTCATTAAATAACGATATACATATTGCATTTCGTAAAGATACAAAAGCATGCACTAAAAACTCTTTATATCTTGTCTCACAATTTTGTGTCATTTGATAAGTGTTCATCAACCCATAAAACTTTCTCACTAGTTTAAATATTATCCCTAGCACAGTATCTGAGCCATATAGAAATGTAACCACTTAAAAAGAATCAGATTTGGACAATGGCGGGTCTACCGAAAGGAAAGAAACCAGTGGAATGTAAATGGATTTTCTCAATCCAATATAAAGCATATTGTACAATCAGGAGATACAAAACGAGACTGGTAACAATATGGGATAGAATACCACGAAATATTCACACCAATAGTCAAGATGAATACTATGTGAATCTTGTTATCATTAGTTGCTCATTTTAATTGGCAATTACAATAA
>NW_019014676.1:1286248-1297365 GCF_000150535.2 Carica papaya
AGTATTAGTGAAGGTTGTCCTATGATGCTTATTTATTCTCATTTTCTTTAATTACAGTTTGTATTTTAGAAGAGATATTTCTGTAACTCTATTAAAAAATCTAAATTATTGTGTAAAGAATGTAAACTCTAATTTAATTATTTGCTTCTACATTTAAATTATAAATTCATTTTTATTTAAGTTCCGGATTTTTATATAAACTGTTTGATTTTTAACTGAATCAATTTAATATGATAGTATAGTTTTAATAGTTATAGAAACAAAAAAGATTAACATAAACTAAGAGAAAAAATTAAAGAATACGATTTTGTTTTGTTTATTAGAAAAATATTTAAAACAAAAAAAAATAAGATAATAATAGAATGAAAAGGAAAAATTATAAAAAAAAAAATGGTTTAATAATTAAGAACAAAAAAAGTGCATATGTTAAAGCATTAAAAAAATTTAAAAATTCAAGTAAGAAGAAAATGAAAAAAAACAAAAGTAAATTTCGAACTAAATAGAAAATTTAAGAAAACATAAAAGAAATTGTGGGTCTGCGCATCCGGGGAATCGAACCCCGGTCAGTACCGTGGGAGGGTACTATGATACCACTACACCAAATGCGCTTGGTGATTCTCGCCCGTACTTTTAAATATATTTAGTTTATATTAAAATTGAAAAACGTAATAAAGTTGTATTTTCATCAAAAACTAGTTTATATAATTTTTAAAAGTTAATAAGCTATAAAACTTGTAGGAAAATTTAAAATTATAATATAAAAAAAGTTTAAAACAAATTTAAATATATATAAAGATTATAAATGTAATATTTAAATGGGGCTTGGACTATCCATTCACTTCATTCGGTAGGTTCTCATTGGGCCCAATTTCTAAGCAACAATGCTGGACTTTAATGGAGCTCCACCCATGTCTCTTTCTATTTTTTTGGTAGGAAAGCCTAAACTTTAATTTCATTTATACGGTTGGATGAAGAGTAATATTGTTTTTGCAATTTAAACCACATGAGATTAAATTAAAATTTATCATTAAATTTGTTATATCTTTATTTAATTAATATTAGTGACTTAATATTATGTATCTTTGGTCCTTACACTTCATGCTTAAGGAAGTGGGCCCCACACAAAATACCTATACGTGAAATATGTAAAATAAAGTTTGATTTATAAATTTCCTAAAAGTAAAAATATTTTAATCAATAAATTTTAATTATTCACATAAATATATATATATATATATATTATTTGTTTAGATGTTCTACTTCATCACATGTTAAAAACTAGGAGATTAATGTTTATTTTTTTCTTCTTTAAGAATATTATATATCAACATCCATTATTTAAAAAATTAAACTACGTTTAGAATTAAATTTATTTCTAAATCTATTTATATATTTAGTAAAAATTATCTATATATTTTTAAAATTAAAATATATACAATTCAAATTTAATATGAAATCAATTTTTATTATTTTAAAGTAGAATTTATATCCAAGATATCACTTTAGGCAGAATAATTATCTCCCATCTAAGATTTACAAAGTATGATTGTTTGAAATAAATTCAGAATTTATATCAATTTTATTATTTATAAAATATACATATTCTAATTAGAGAAAAAATAAATTTTATAGAGAATTTATATAAAACTCTATATTAAATTTGAACATATATTTTAAATACTATCAAATTTTAAATGTATTATTCTGATTTTTATATAAAATCTTAATAAACTCAAATCTTATAATATTTACAGAAATTTTTTATTTAATAAATGTAATTTATAAATAGTTTTTTTTTCTTTCTGAATTTTAAATTATTACAAATACAGCCTAATAAGTAATAAATTAAGTGGAAACATGAATGAATGTATAGGGGGAAAACACTACAGTCCGTTCATTGGCTTTGGGTTTTTGTCTCCATGCAAATCTCCTATCATCATCCCCTATCAGCCACATGTTGACCTTCACCTTAAAATTCACTTTCTTCTCCTCCACCCTCCATATCCCCTTCCAATGCTGCCTTGGCTACTTCCACTGTAGGCTACTAGCTCCATCCTCCAACTGCAGTTTCTTTCTCTTTATATTATACATATATGTATATAATATTCGCTTGAGACAAACAAAAGTTGAAAATGTTAGCCAAGGACAAGGAATCGAGTGGTGGAGGCTCCACCTTCGATCTTCCCGAGGAGGTCTTGCAAGTTTTACCGTCCGATCCTTTCGAGCAGCTCGATGTGGCCCGCAAAATCACATCCATTGCTCTCTCCACTCGAGTCTCCGCACTCGAATCTGAGTCATCTTCTCTCATCGGCAGACTCGCTGACAAGGAACGTGTAATCGCCGAACTGCAAGCGCAAATCGAGAATCTCGACGCCTCTCTCTCCGACGCCTGCTCTAAGCTTGCTCGGGCCGAACAGGAAAAGGTCCGACCCGGTTTGGCTCCATAACCCCCGACAATTTGCAATCCAGATTTATGTTATGTTGTTTTTCCTAGTGAAAAATAGAACGGTCTGTGTTGTAGGAGAGCTTGTTGAAAGATAACGCGTCGCTTTCTGCTACTGTGAAGAAGCTACAAAGAGATGTCGCCAAGGTGCGTCAATGATTTTCTTCAATTTTTTATTATTATTTCTTTGGAGCTTGTTTTCTCTCAATTGGTTTGATAATTGAGGTAGTCAGCTTTATTGAAATTGCTAAGAAGTGCCTTCGTTGCTAGAACATTGTGATTTTGAGTTGATATTTATTCCCTGTTAAAATGAGCTTGAAATGTTTAGAAGCAGAGCTAGAAAACGCGTGAATTGCTGCTAGTTAAGGTTTAATCCCTATTACCTTTCACTGTTCGAAGCAAGACCGTATTTGGCCGATTCCATCGTCCATCTTGTTTCATCAAAAACTTTTCCAACTTACGTTGGCTAATTAACTTCCGTCCCTAGCAAAAGAAGTAGTTATTAACAATTCAACTGACTACCCCTCCTCATTGCAAGTAGGCATTACTTGTTTGATCTTGAGTTTTTGTAAGTTTCCTGAAAGATGGATTATAAATGTTTATGTTGGTGGTGATAAGGTGTTCCTTTTTTGATATGGTCAGTTGGAGGTCTTCAAAAAGACTCTCATGCAGTCGCTTCAAGAAGATGAAGAAAGTTCTGTAAGTTACTGATTGCTTAAGGATATGTTAATTGCTTGAGATGATCTCTCCAAATGATTTATTTTCTGGGTTTAATCAAGTCTAGTTCTGTCACAGGCAGGGGCCACACAGATTATCGCTAAACCAACACCTAGTGGTATGATGTTATCTTTTTTTTTTTAATCACTAAAATATTGTCCTTAAACAAGTAATTTTTATATGATTATTCTGTTTGGGGCAGCGTAGCGTCATCCCTTTTTCATGAGTCTAAACTTGGTTTTATTCGTGCTGTTAATATACATTCTTCTGAAAAACTCGAAGGTTACCAAGCGAATCTGTTATCGAACTGATTCTAGTTGGTTTTAATCACGCAATGATACTCATTTTATTTGTTTTTAAAACTTTGCAAAGAAATTGAATTATTTGAGTCTGAGAGAAATTAGTTCTCAAATCCTTTTGGAGCTTCTCAAGATGCCCTTACCTTAATCCTGATTTAGCTGTTATAAAAAATTGGGCTGCATCAGAAATGTCTGGTTGACAGTCTGTGTGCCTGTTTGTTAGAATCCAATTACCAACTCAAAGAGGTTTTACCTGATATGTTTCAGATGATGATGTTTCATTGCCACCTTCAAGATATTCTTCAATTCGGAATCAGGTGTCAGATATAGGAAATGCATTTCCAGAGGATCGTGAGACTGATGGTATTCCACTTCTGTTTCTTCTTTATCTCATTGTTGTTATATTTATCTTGGTTCTAGAAGACATCTCAGCATATTGATGTGCCTATATCATTTGTCTGTTATCATTTGTCAAGATTTTGAAGTTACCTCACCAAAAACAATTGTTATGGCAGCCTCAAGGCGAGGGTTTTCACATGGTCCCATGTTAGTATCACAAACAAGCACTCCTCGGCTCACACCTCCTGGTTCTCCTCCAAGTCTATCAGCTTCTGTGTCTCCAACGAGGACATCCAAACCACCTTCACCAAGACGGCATTCAATTTCATTTTCTACCTCAAGAGGCATGTTTGATGATAGGTCTTCTGCATTTTCTTCTGCACAATCCAGCCAACCCGGTTCAATATCTAGTTCGGATGCAGGATCTTATGCTGGTCAGTCCTTGGACATTTTTAAGGACTAATGCCTTATATGAAGTTTAATAATTTTAGAGGCTAATTTAGCTGCTGGAGATCTATTTTCCAACAGTCTTATAGTTGCGGCTTTAAATATCTTGCTTTTTTCCTGGGGCCATTTTATGTGACAAAATAAAGATAAGAAAATCAAAATACAGTTCTAGATCTTTTAAGATGTAAATATTTGCCATGTTTCCGGTTTGAAAACTTGGCAAGTTTGCCAAGTTTCCGATTTGAAAACCATTGCCTTTTGATTTTGGTGATACTTGAAGCATATGAACATATTGCTCTTTAGAAATTACTTATGACTATTATCTTGAAAAGCTGTAACATTTTGCAAGCTAGAGTAATTAATTTGTCTTAAGACTCTTCTAATCTTGAAAGCTACAACATTTTGCAAATCTAGAGAATTTGCCTTAAGATTCATAAGTATGATCTGGCTTTTTTTCACTCCTACCTGAACTTGTGGGCTGGCTAGAGTAGTCCTACTGAAACATACATTCTTTTTGTGCTAAGCTACAATGTGAGGTTGCTGTTCTAGGATCAACAATTCTTTTCATTATCTCCTTTTAGCTTTTCATATCTTTTATGACATATGACATATCCAATTGTAAGGTGCTCTTAAAAATGCCAATTTAATATTGAGTTATTGATATATATATATATATATATATAGTTGTTATGCCATATCTTAGATCCTTTCATATATGTTTCAGGACGAACTCGAGTTGATGGAAAAGAATTCTTCCGCCAAGTCAGGTAAAGCTGGCTAAGCCTAAAACTTCTTACTGAGAGAAGTCAGAAACATATTCTTGAACTTACTATTGCTAGAATAATCTAATCCTGAGTATGAAGAATGTGCTCTTTTGGCTGATTTCAACTGCTTTGGGCCTCAAAATATGTGTCTACAGTAGATATTGCAGGAAATAGTTGATTATTTTTGTTGTTTTGCAAATATAAAAATTTGCATATTTGACTTTGCATGGCAGTTGCTCTAAATTGGAAGGGGACCTTATTTTTACTGGAAAATGGTTGCTAAAAAAACATACTTTGCTTTTCTTAGTTGTGCCAAGAATTGACACATAATCCCCAATAGTTGGTTGGTTTCTATTTGTTACCTCCATTGCCATGTGCATATTCACTAGCTTTTCTTCATGTGTTCCCATTTAAATTCATGAACGACTCAAAATCATTTCCAGTTAGCTTTCAATCTTTAATTGTCTTATATTCGATATTCTTCCTCTCGATATGTAGACGTTGCAACTTGTAGCCAGTTAATAATTGCCCATGTTACTCTCTGTTTCACCAGGAGCCGCTTGTCGTATGAGCAGTTTGGTGCATTTTTAGCAAATGTTAAGGAATTGAATGCACACAAGCAGTCAAGAGAAGTACATGATCATTCTTTCCCCTGCCTCTTTGATGTCTTTCTTAAATATTGTTCTGTTCATAATGCTGATTACAAATCTATCTGGATTGTCACAGGAGACTCTTCGGAAGGCTGAGGAGATTTTTGGCCCAGATAATAAGGACCTCTATACAATTTTCGAGGGCTTAATCACGCGGAATGTCCATTAAAATGCTGAGCTAGGACTTGCAATGCTGTTTGTAAGACTGGATTTGCCAAATTGAAATTCATTTCACATTTTTTTCTGGGTGTAAATTTTCAATCCAGTTGGGCTGATACTTCGGAACAACTGTTGTATTTTGTATCATATTGAGTTGGGAATAAAAGTGTAAGCAGAGTTGTATGAGAGAGCAGCGGGGTGAAATTTCTTGATGGGAATGTTTGGATGGTGTTTAAGCAACAGAAATCATTTATGTTCACCAATCCCGTGAAATGTATGAAAAATTACTTAAAATAATTGATTTAATATTTTTAGAAAATTAAAAATTTATTTTACATTCATAATTTCATATATATATATATATATATGATGTATACACTTCTTATTTAAATGAACTATTTTATCTCTCTGTAAGTTATTTTTTAATGATAATTTTTTATCAATTTAAATTATTAGTATATTTAATAAATTATATATTTTTATTATTTAGATAAAATCAATATGGCTGTTATTAATAAAATTATAGTTGTATAAGAGTAATTACAGTAATTTTATCATTACTTTTAAATTTAAAATGTATATTAGTTTGTAATTTTCTCTTCAGTTTTAAAAGTACAAAAATATTTCTATATATCCAAGGATTTCTTTAACTTATATATTTATTTTTTCCAATTTATGGAGTGTACTTTCTTTAAGAGCATTATCATATATCTAAACTATATTAAATTTAATTTATCATATAGTTTATTACTGTGGTTACGGTAATACTTTTTTTTTTTTTTTTCAAATCTTAATTTACCTGAAATAATTTTTTTTTTTTTTGTTTTTTTATAGATATTTGTTTTACTATTTTTTTGCCAAATTTTTTTTCAGAATATTATATAAATTTTGTATAACGTTAATTTTTTTTTTTTTTAAAATAAAATTGCAAATTTGTTGTAAGGTGATAACAGTCAAGTACGTATTAGGAAAAAACTAACACTGGATTGGCATACGAAGCCACGTGGCATCCAGTGATAGGCCCGACGCCCTACGTGCTTCGCTTACAACGTCTGGTTATAGCACAGAGGCCGTTAGTCGTTAGATGTTCATTCTGTGAATGCGGTAAGATTTTGGCAAAGATGACAAACAACATCCGGGTTTTCAGCAATGACATCTGGTTTATTTTCTCCAAATTAATAATTATTTTTAAAAAAATAAAAATAAAAATTCAGATATTAGAGAGGTACAGAGAAGAGAAACCATGACAAACCGCTCTTCTCTCTCTCTCCAACACCTTTGATTGATCCCCTCTTTTGGTTTCCCAGGCTTTGGCCATCTTTCAGAATTCATGGAAGATGCCCCAAAGACGTCTCTCTCTCCTTGGTATTATCTCCTTCCTTTCTCTTCTCCCTTTCTCAGCTTTTTCTTTTCAAGGTTTGTCGCCATTGATGATGCCTACATTTTATTTGATTGCTTCCTGTGTTTTGTTTGCTTTGGTAGTTTGGGAGTGTATTTGATATTGTTCTTTTAATGCTTGTCGTTTTCACTTTATGATAGATTTAGGTTCTGCTATTGTCCTGATTATGCGCACTGTATTCTGTTTGGTTGCTGAGAAAAATGTTAGTCATGAGAATGCAGAGGGGGGAGAGGATGGAGACGATAGTTGTACGAAAAAATTTAATATGTATTCTATACCATATTTGGAAAAGCAAATGGAAATGTGTCTAGCTTGATAAACACAAAATCGTGTCTGTTAAAAATTTCTTTTCTATTTGGAAAATATCTAACCTTTTATATTGTTCTGCAAATTTGCTTTACCTGCAATTTTTTTAAATCAATTTTTAGATGATCAAGGTTATGAAAAACGAAGGATCCTTTCTTTTTAACAAATTGTCTTTCAGTTTTGTCGCTTTCCTTTTCATTTTATGGTACTCTTACTCCTTTATTACATATTTGATCTTTCAGTTTTTGCTTACCCATTTGCCTTCCTTTCCCATAATATCTTGTCCAGCGTGATGTTTTTGGCTTGTTATGTTTTCTGATCCAACTGTCATCTTTGGGATTTTGGTATATCTTTCAACTACAATAATTTGTTATTCGTGCTTGCATTTGGCAGCAAAAGTTCCGATGACAGTGATCATGATAACCACAAAGGCGGGAGTCCTCCTGTTTCTGCCAGGAGAGCTAGAGCCGGATTCTCTGATTCCTTCTCGTGTGATGGTATACGATCATTTTTCTTGTCATATTCCCAGCATTTTGCTAAGTTTTATTATATTTTTTTTTAAGTTTTTAATATTATTAATTATTTTATATATAAAATTTAATTATAATTTACGTATTTGATATTTAATGAAACAGTTCTATTCACATTTTTAAAAATTTAAGAATAGATTTATATTCTTATTTGTCGATAAAAGAATTATAGAAAACACTTTATTTGAAATTTACGTATAATTAGTTTATAATTAAAATGATATTTTTATTCGAAATTTTAGTTCAATTGTATTATATTCCCTAAAAAATAGAATTTGAACCGAACCTGAAGTTGGGGTCTATGCACTAGAATCAAACGTTTGTTACTATTTGTACTGAAGTCCCTATTCTGTTGTATTAGATCTAACATCCATAGTTGTCGAGGGGAGTCCAGAAGAGGTCTCCCAGACAGGTGCTCTAGAAGACTGCTCAAGAAGTGCAGAATCTGAAACAGCTTCTTCTATAGCCAGCACTTCAGGCTTGGAAGGCCACCAAGAACTACTAGGTCCTGGTGTTCATTGGCGTGGTTTCATGCGTTTATTTAAAGGATCAGCAATGAAATTCCAGCCATTGCCATCTCTAAAAAGTGTACCAAAACTCACTAGAAAGAAAAGCAAAAGAATTAGAGATTACATGGTTCCGAACTTGACATCTACTCTGGACCCTGAATTATGCTGCTTGAAATCTAGCTGGAAGAACTTTGCCCTATCAGAGCTCGAAGCTGCAACCAATGATTTCAGCCATGGTTTGTACTAAGTTCAAAGCTTGAAATTTGAATGTTTGTCGTCCTTGCTTTGATATCGAGTTAGGGAACAAAACATTGTTACCTTTCCTGGTCTTTTGGCTAAGAACAACTGTGCTGATAAATGTTTTTCTCATTTGAAGAAAATTTGATTGGGGAAGGAGGATATGCTGAAGTCTACAAGGGACAATTGGCAGATGGACAACTTGTTGCAATCAAAAGACTAACCAGAGGTTCTCCAGAAGAGATGACAACAGATTTCTTGTCCGAGCTTGGGATCATAGTCCATGTTGATCATCCAAATATTGCTAAACTAATTGGGTATGGAGTTGAAGGCGGCATGCACCTTGTTCTTCAATTGTCTCCCCATGGAAGCTTAGCATCCTTACTTTATGGTTTGTTTATAATCAAGGATTTTGAAATTCTTTCAAGTTTTAAATTGGTGAACTTTCAGCTCATTCTGGCTACTTTTTCCTAGGCCCAAAGGAGAAATTGGATTGGAAAACTAGATATAAAGTGGCTCTAGGGACTGCTGAGGGTCTCTTCTACCTGCATGAAGGGTGCCAAAGAAGGATTATCCACAAAGACATCAAAGCTTCTAATATATTGCTCACAGAGGATTTTGAAGCTCAGGTACACCAAATCTCTGCAGTATAATACAACCTTAAAGTCACTATTCTGGTTTTATTTTACCATTATAGCTCAAAGTGAAATTTACTCTTGAACCAGATTTCTGATTTCGGGCTTGCAAAGTGGCTACCAGATCAATGGACTCATCACACTGTATCAAAAGTTGAAGGCACATTTGGGTTTGTAATTATAACACAACAGAGTTTCTGAATTTATGAATTTTGCTATCCTGTAATCTTATTTCTCTTTTTTCTATTGTTGCAGTTATCTTCCTCCTGAGTTCTTCATGCACGGCATTGTCGATGAAAAAACTGATGTCTATGCTTATGGGGTCCTACTATTAGAACTCATCACAGGAAGGCAAGCTTTGGATAGTTCACAGCATAGCCTTGTCATGTGGGTATGTCCGCATCTGCTCCAATTTATTTCCTTACTTAATTCAGAGAGGGCCTGGAACTTTTACTCAAACTAAAGCTGCTTTAACATATTTGTCACAGGCCAAACCTTTGATCACTAAGAATAATATCAAGGAACTTGTTGATCCAACTCTTGGTGACGCGTATGACGAGGAACAGTTGAACCGTCTGGTCTTGACTGCTTCTTCATGCATTCATCAGTCCTCAATTAGCCGACCCCAAATGAGCCAGGCAGGTTTCTGATTTCAGAAATTATAACATGATTCATCTGTTAAGTTGGCAATTTCCAAGGCTCATAGCAAGGATATCAACATGTATCTGTTATGGAAATAGCCTCATAACACAAAAGTCTACAAAAATAGTTGTTTTTGCATTCAATGCAGGTTGTGCAGATTCTAAAGGGTGATAATTGTAAACTAGAGCAGATGAAAAAACGTCAAATGTCTAAACTTCAAAGGACATATTCTGAGGAGCTCCTTGATGCAGAAGACTACAATTCATCCAAGTACCTAAATGATCTGAATCGGCACATGGAGATTGTTATGTCCCCCTGCAATGATTCTTAGGACCTTGTGTCAGCCACAGGAAAGGATTCAGCAACACGAAGTCCTAGAGGTTTTGAAATTTTAGTTGTGCTTGATTTTGGAGCTTGATGGTCTCGTAGCGAGCTCGAGAATTCCAGAGTTTCGGATTCAATGAGGTAACTCGAAAAGGAATGTGATAAAACTAGTTGAGATGAGGGAAAGAAATTAATAGAGAAACAAGTGCACGGTCTTTCCATCTTCAGAACTAGGAGGAATTATCAGTAAATTCAAAGAGGCGAATCCAGAGCAAGATTGTAGAATGAACTTCTGATGTTTGTAGAATCTGGAAATTTGTTTTTCAAACAATATTTTTTAGCTTGTTGATAATTCTAACCAATTTTTATTTGGTAATTTTCTCAAATATTAAAAGATAGAGAAATTCCTTGCTGCTCACGTAACTGCATATTCTTGAAGATAAGCTTGGCAGAAAATTGGATTGCTTTGTAACAATGAGGTATTCAATAATTTTTGAAAGTATAGCAGGTTTGTGGAGCAAGAGAGAATTTTTTTAAGAATTTAAAACAGAACACTCAACCGAGACCCAATTATATAATTTTTAAAACCCAATGATATATATTTTAATAAATTCATATTAATTAATTAATTAAATTAAATGATATACATGTAATATCTGGACCCGAAAATTTGGCGTGTGATAATTTTTTAATTAATAAAATTACATATATAAAAAA
>NW_019014676.1:1374195-1387633 GCF_000150535.2 Carica papaya
GGTGCATTTCACAACCCTAGTACACACTGTTCCACGGATGGCACTTTAGCCAAAAGCTATACGCATACTTCTCTTGGTACATAGAATGGGTAATGTGATTAATTTGGATCATTCTACTAAATTAAAAAATAGCATACCAACAAGCAATTTATCCGTCAGAGGGAGCAGAAGAAACAAAAAAAAATGGTAATTATCCCTACAGTTGTTTATTATGCTATTATGTTCATTATACTGATTACTTTGATGTATTTATTCTAAATTTTACGGTGAACGTGGTAAGGTCTCTCTATATAGGTTATCATGTCATTCAATTATGTGTTTAATACGTTTCTACCGGTATAATGCATGCTTGTTTTAGGTACTTACCTCAAAATGTGAATTCATTACTCATGTGTTGTTGAGATGCAGATATACGTGTTTTTTAAGGCTAAATAATAAATAAAATAAAAGATATACATGAATTAATGGTGTTTAATAAAAAGGTTTACGAGGTGTCTTAGAAAAGAGTGTACGGACTTAGTGCATAAGATAAACCCTACCGTGGATGTTACTCTCAATCGAGCGGGGCTGAGAAGTCCCATACCAGAAGGGTTGAAAATTATTTTAATTACGTTCATATTGGACGATGTATTGAGGCGGTTATATATTTTGACGCCCATTATTGAACGGGGTATGAGGACGATCGTTTGATTATAGAATGAATGCTCGTGTCCACATATTGTGGGGGCCCCTATGGACCCCCAGCGGCACCGTTAGGCAAGGTAAAATGATAAAGATGAATGCGGTGGGAATCAAGTTTTGGGAAATAATAAAAGGTTTATTGCTAGATGTTTTTTAGAATGCGTATTATAAATTGTTATTCTGATTTTTAACTTAATAAATGACATTTAGGAATTTACAGGTGAATTGAGAAAATATTAATATTTTTGTGAAATAAATTTTATTAAGAATGAGTTTCATTGGTTGTTTTATGTTTTTTACAATCCTTTGATTTTTCGTATCAGTGGTAAGGCGTTGATATTCTTACTGAGGTAGTGCAACTCACCATTTATTATTAATCATTTTAGATAAGGACACCCAAGACCTGGATCCTGAATAAGAAGAAAACTAACTAGGAGATTGCCTCTTTACTTCTCCAGTTTCGAGCAGAGGTTGATCACATTTGTTTCTTTTATTACTCTTTTTTATTTAAATTTTTTAAGAGCATTCTTGTAGCCATATTAGCTATTTTAAGTAAACTGTATAAAAAATGTAATCCTAAATTCTAAACTGCTTTCGATAAATTATAAATTTCAGTATTGTTTTATTTTATTATTTTTGAATTATATTTTCAAAATCTCTAGTAGTAGTTTGAGCATAATTTGAATTTATTTAACATACTCCTCGTAATTAATATGTCTCCTCATTATATGAGATTTGTATGTCTCTCTCAATATATATATATAGATATATAGTTTATATATTTATATAATTTAAATTGTAAATAAAATATAAATTCTATTTATATTTACGGTTCTTTAAGTTTTTCATTTTAACATAATTGTTTAACTTTACATTTAATATATATATATATATATATAAATATCATGAATTGACAGTATTGATTTCTCATTTTTTAAAAATAATTTATGCATATAAAATAATAATTTTAATTATTTTAGTCATTAAATGATTTAGAAATTTTATCTAAAATTTTTTTAAAAATATTTAACATTTAAAATAAAAATATACATAATTTTAATAAGTTTATTCAAGAAAAGTAAAAAATAATTAAAGAACCACCACAATAATATTCTAACATATCAAAAACTAAAAAAAAATGAAGAAAATGGATATAATAAGACTAATAATAATTTAAAACTATTTTTAAAAATTTAAGAAATTAAAAAAGACCAATAAATTTTTGTTAATGGGCTGTGATTGTCGAAAATATGAGCCCGCGATTTTAATTTGAATATATGATGGTAATATAAATAGTGAGACAATGGCATCAATATTTAAATTAATACCTCATTTAACATAAAATATATTTTCTCAAAAATTAGTAAAATTATTCATTTTATTTAATGAAATTATTATTTTAATTCCAGTTACATATCTAAATTTCTTGAGAATTTATATTAATAAATATATTTAAAAAATTTTATAATATAAATATAATTATATCTATATTTATATAATAGAATAATCGAATCTGAGTTCATATCGAATTATTTACAAACTCCATACGGTCTTAAAAAACAAGAATTAAATCATTCCCAAATTAGAGTTTGTTCTTTATTAATTTAAGTTTGTTATCTATACTCACTAAGACGATATAATAAAAGAATATATCAAAATAATTTTTAGTAAATTTGGATCTTTCTCTTCCGAAGAGAATCACAATGACTGAACCAAATAAATTTCTCTGTCTTCTTTTATTTTTTCACACTTTTGCTTGTAATTTTTCATTTCAGATGAAGGTTGGTCGTTTCCGGCCTTCGTTAACACCAAATATCCAAATAAGTTGTTGCAATGCACATAATTAATAATGATCATTCAAGACCAGTTTGATTAGGTGGTGTGGTCCACTTTTTCATCTGCTCATCAAAGGATCCTACAACAGCAGACTGACTTTTACTCCTGAGCTGATCTACAAATATATCATAGTATGCTATAGCATCCACTTTTTCCAATACTCTCACCAATTTTCCTTTCTTCCGATCTATTACTATTTCTCCGTCTTTCGATTCAACTCCTTCGACAATGACCTTGATATGCTTGCCTTGCAAGGTAGGTTTTAGTAATGAATGATCACCAGCAACAAATACTGCACCTAAGATCTCTCCCAAGAAGGTTTCCTAAACCAAATTAATATTTATTAGTTAGTGATAATCGGAAAATTTAGGAACACGAAAATTTAGACACGAAGGTTTACCATGTGCCTATATATTCGACAAGTCTGCTGCAAATGGTGTAGTGTTGACAGCAAATTGTAAGCAAACTGAGCCTCTGGTGTTGCGTCCCTTGCCTTATACAGCCTTTCTAGCATGCTACGACATGAGCTTATGCTACGACGAGCTCCAAGTGGAATAATTGTGATATTGAGTCGAGATTCGAGAACTGTCTTTGCTGATAAAGGATCAAGATACATATTGAATTCTGCATGCTTATTTGAAGGGACAGTAAAGACGTCTCCTTTGGCCATGTTGCCATTCCTCATGTGTCCTCCAACAATGTATACATCCTGCAGTGGGATTTGAGATATATCTGGTTAGCCTTCATTTTCTGGAACTGTAAGATATAATTATATTCTTCATTACCTGAATTAGAGAGGTCAAATTTGTCCTATCCAAAATGATCCTTGCTAAATTAGTCAAGGGTCCATTGGTCAGTATTGAAATCTTAGATCCTTGATTCATATTTCCCACAACAGAATCCCAAATTTCCATTGCTAAAGGTTGCCTGAGTTCCGGGTGATCAGTATCCCGAGGAGCACCAAACTTCACAGAGTTTTCCGCAGTATACCTGGATGAAATTCAGCATTTTATTCCCAAACAACTTGGGCATAGATTGAGAGACAAAATTGCTTTTTACAAAGAAATTTAGTACACCTTCTAGGACTTCTTGGCAAGTCACGAGCCAGCCCGTAAAGAGTGTCTGAGTCCAGAAGTCCACCACTCCCTTGTGGGATGGCCTTAAGGTACTTGCAGTTTCCAACACCTGGGAAATCTGAGTCAGATTGTTGCATCGCGAACATTTCTCCGAGACCAACAGGGATGTCGTCGCGACCCATCATATGCAGCAAATCGTAGATTACATCTATTGTAGCAGGATTAGCCCATCCAGTCGGAGTCACTAGTATTGCCTGGATTCAGGTGTCATTTCTCTATGCATTTTGATATCTAAATAGCAGGGAATATGAACTAAACTACTCTATATCATTCAAATATATCAAGCTTAATATGATATCAAGGCTTCAACCTGTGAAACGTTCCTCTTACCTGAAGGTCAATTACTTCAACTGGCACTTTCAGGAGATAGAACAGTGCTAGGAAATCTCCAACACTCATATCCATGTCGAATATGAAAGGTTTCCCCGGAATTCTCGTTCCGAAATTTGCTTTGTGGAACACTTCTTTGTAGTAAGGAAACTGTGTTGACAGATTAAACCTTCCAGCTTGTTGAGGGAGATTTAGAATCTATGCCACCATAAACAGAATTTGGATTCTATCAGTATGCTATGTATAGAAAAAATTGAAGATCTTGAAGACATATGCAATAAGAATTACATACAGTGAACTTACATCCAAGAAGCTTTTGAAAAATTCTCTATCAAGCTCACTTTCAATATCCTTGTTGGGTTTTGCTTTTGTTGCAACAAGAACACGTACCCCCTCCGGACCATCTACCTCTTCCGTAAAACCATCCTACTTGATTGAACACGAACATATTTATCAGGAATAGTCAATCCGATTCTAAAGGCAGCAGATTTGAATTATGATCACCAATTCATAACCAAAAAGGTTGAAGGGAAGAGGAAAGATAAACCAGATTGGAAACTCGAGAAATCATTAATTCATCTTCTACAGAGTTGTTTTTTATTACCTTGCATCTCCCTTTCCCATTCTCCACAATGCAAAATGGATCTCTTACCCCTTTTTGTACATGACCACTATGAACTCCTCCTTTTTTTAAGTTGAACTTTGGAACTTTACGGCCATCAAAGAACGGGTTTGAGCCATTTGAGATTCCATAAGGCTCATTTGAAGTAACTACAGTTATATTCATGTATTCCATTTCAGCAAATTCATTTTCCCCATTACTCTTATAACTCGAATTACGCATGATTGAGATTGCTACACCAGATGTGAAAGAATCCCACATGAAGTAGCTCTGCATAGAGTTTAGCAGATCATATTCACAAACATTCTATTCTCCAAAATACAAGTACTGCAGAAGGTTTCTTGCGTTACAAGAAATTAACATACTGTATAGAAATGGTCATCAAACCAAGTGTCCCGTGCCATTTTCAATGACTGAAAGCAGTATTGTGCCTCATATGTGTACTGGTTCTGCTCGAATTCCTTGACGAACTTAGCATTTATCGGGATTGTATTTGTTGCATCGAGGGGAACAAGCGTGATGGGAATCCCGGAGTGGAAAACCTAGAAGAAAGCAATTATATGTGCAGCAAAGTTAGAAACTTATTTACAGAGAATTTTTCTTTTGCAGATTGTAAGTGCATATGAAAAAGTTTATGTATCTGGTAAGAAGCAATAGGATCACCGAAGAAGTTGAACTCTCCGTAAGGATTACTCTTATAGTCTGTGAACAGATTGCCATGGTCACCACACTGTCTTGGCTGGCAAGAAATGGAAGCATTTGGAGGGCAACAGCCAGTTGGATTTTTAGACCTTACACCACCTCCCATAATGTATATATGCTTAACATTCTTCTTTAATTGTGGATTACTCATGAGGAAAATGGCGAAATTTGTGTGAGCTCCCGTGAGTATGACAGTTACCGGACCAGCCGATACTGTGTCAATCATCACTTGTTGCGCAGTAGGTTGTCGGAGAGGAGAGTATCTCCTGCTACCCTACAGGGTTCATGAGCAGAACAATATCAAAACAGAACAGAACAGAGCAAGAGGTTTCCTAGTAAGTAGCATACCTGTGGAAGGAATGCTTTCCGCAGGCCATAGTTCGTATCAACATCTAATCGTCCTCCGAGACCTACTGGAATTGCTTGCCTGTATCTACAGCCTCCGGTTGTCGTCATCCCCTAATACAATCACCTCGAGGAATTATAAGAATCGGAACCAGGACAACAAGCCATTGTTTGGTAATAAAGAGAGCTAACCTGTTCAATTAAAGGAAGATATCCACCAACATTTCTGAGAATGGTGCCATCTGCTTTTATCCCACCTTCACCTCCCACTCCAACTGCTATATTTCTCGGTCCATCATGTAAAGCATGTCGTATAACTGATTAACAGCATGTCCGGCATCAGTCCATGCATTTGCGCTGATAGTGACCGCCTGCAAAATGTCATTCAAGCTCTGAGATTCATCAAATTAATCTCTCATTGAAGTGAGTCAGAGAATTGGACAGGAAGAAAAGATAACTGGGTATTGTAAGTTACTTCATATATAAATAGATATATTATAGAGATGATAAGGATAAGTTTTTAGTGACCTCTAACTCAAATTCTGATCTGTTAAGCTTGAGGAGGTAGAAGAGAGCAAAGAAATCATCTGTATCAACGTCTGTGTCCAGTAGAATCCTATATGGTTGGCCTTGAACTGGGTAGAATTTTTTCTCAAGAAATCCTGCAATGAGTAGAAAAATTCCCAGAATTCTAATCCCCCACAACATTCTCTCTCTCTCTCTCTCTCTCTCTGTGTTTCAGTCACTCTGCTGATCTTGATCAAACCAAGAAGAAAGAAGAAAACGCTCATGCGTCAACCTCTACAATACAAGCAAGAAATGCTGAGAAAAAATGAAGATAAACATGTATAGTGAAGGATAGTGTTTGGACAGAGAGAAAAAGGTTGGTTGGTGGCATAAAAAGGCGAACAAACGAATCACAGAACAGTCTGAGGGAGAAAAGTGAGGAAGAAGACCCAGATGAGTCGTGAGTGGAGCGGTTGACCAGCAAAATGTCGTCGCGGATAAGAAAGCCGACCAGATGGAACTTCTCAATTCACTGCTGCTAGCAGAATCTTCAGCTTATATGTGTATTTAATATGTATCTATATATGTTTATGTCTATGTGCGTGTACTTATAGATGTGAGGGTACACATGAATGTATACGTACGTGTGTGTGTATATATATATATATATATATTATATACATCATAAATTTGCAAACAAATTATAATACAAGAAATCAAATTATTTACTTTTGAAAACTATTTTTCCTAGAAAGTATGACCAATAAAAATAGTACATATTTATCAATTACTAATTAGTTGGATATTTAATACATATCTTTTTTTACAAAAAATTGTATGTTGAATTAGGGTTTTGTTTTTATTTGTTGTCCTTTTTAAATCGTTTTCTGTAATATTATAATTAATATTTATGTATTATTTATTAATTAAAAAATATAAATAATATATTCTAGTACAAAAGTAATCAAATTATCATAAAATTATTAAAATATATTTAAAAAATTAATTTAATCACTCAAATTCTTCTAATATACTTTACTGACTGTAAAAAAAAAAAAATACATATATATTTTTTATGCCCGCAAATTTATACATAAAACATAATATATATATATAAGTGTATTAAATTGGGTGTGAACTCCTTTTGTTTTAAGAGTTTAAGAAAGTCATATCATCATATACTTTAAATATTATGAAGCGGCTTTATCATGTTGACATTTATTACATTTAGTTGAAATTAATTCTTTGAGAATGCTATAAGTCTTTTTTATACTTTACTGCAAGGGAATTTATATTATTTTAAATAAAAATTACCTAATTATTTTCAATAATGAAAATATTGACATTTTATACATAATTTTTTTCCTCATAATTCCATTACATCATTATGATAATATTTTTTAAAAAAATATGTTTTTAAAATATATTAATATTTGGAAATGCATAAATGTCTTTCTTTATATTTGATAAATTTTATCTTTTTAATTTTAAATCAATTTGGACATATATAATATACATATATATGTTTATGTATGTAACTCGCAATTAAAACCTACTATATACATGCACATAAGAAAATACAGCTCACAATAATTAAATTAAAGTAAATCATATTTTAACCACCAAACTAAACAGTAGTTAGTAACTACCACATTTAAATTATTAAGTGTTTTATAACCAACATTTAAAAAAGATTACATAAATAAGAAGCTTCTCCTATATATATATATATATATATATATATAATTCAACTGTGAGTCATTTGTCTCTCATGTTACTCTTCCTTTCTTTATCTTTATTTATATATATTTTTTTTGTTTTTTCTTTTTCTTTTTTTCCTTTTGAATAGTTATTTGTTCTTGTCATCTTCATTCTCTATCTCATTACCTATTTTTCTACTCTTCCAATCTTGTTACTTGCACACATTCATTATAAAATATACATCAAATATATATATCACAATGTATCAACTATTTAATATAAAATAAAATTATTCTTTTTATATGGTAGAATCAAGAGAGAAATTGTCTAGAAGTATCATAGTATTTGAGAATGATGTAAGTTTAGTAGGAATGATAACTCAAGAAGGAAGGAGCTGTAATGACCCCTAACTCAAAGAAAATGAATTTATAGTTTAAATGCGAACGCGAATAATAATGTTAGGATTTACATTCCTTACACAGTAAATTAGAATGCTCAATATGGATACGAGAATGTTCCTTTTATATTGGTTCATAAAAAGACAAACGGTAATTAAAAAAAATAAATAAATAGATATTTTAGGGGTTAACATTCACTAGTACTTGAAGGAAGTTCGGGAGATGAACTACTCACAACTCTCTTGCTGATCGGGATCCGGATATTGGTCTTCTTGATCTAAAATAGTTAACAAAAGGGTGAGGTATACTACCCCACTAAGAATATCAGACTAATCACTGATACAAAAAATCGAATGTTGGTAAAAATTATAAAACAACTAATGGAGACATTGATTTAAATAAACTCTAAAATATTTTATTCAATACTTACTATTACAGATTTTTCCGATAAGAACCTGTGAAGACAAATAATTAAGTGATATTTTAATTTCGTGCATAAGATCAGTAATTCTTCCTTTTAACCTACTTACTGGGATCCATGTGGGTCCGTAGGGATATCCCTTTATTTGTAAACCCAGTATCAAGATTTGACAATTAACCTGACCGTCCTCATATCTCGTTCGATAATAGGCGCCAAAAACATCATCGTCTCGATATTCCGTTCGGTATGAGAGTGAATCATATATTCCAAAATCCTTCGGTATGGGACTTCTCCGCCCCATCCGACTAAGGTAATGTCCACAGTAGGATTCTCTATGTACTGGGTCTATTCACTCTTCCAAGGATACCCAGTAAGCTTTCATTTATATAGATTATCATCATCCAAACAACCACCAACGCATATCAATATCTCATTTCATATTCACATATTAATTTAAACGACATTTAAGTAAGTGGTATAGTTTAACATAATTGAATAACTAAATAACCAAAATACTGAATAAATAATGCAGGAGGAACCAAATAATCGAGAAGACCATAAAAATTATCAAATTAAATACGCACAATATAATAGTAAGCAATTTAGGCAGTACAGAAAAATAAACAGAGAATCAGGACAAATGTGAACTAACTAGTTCCGGCTCCACTAATAACTTGTAATTATCTTTTTTTAGGGTTTTTTTAAGTTTCACAAAATACAAAATTATTAATTTAATCCTCAATTTACCATAACAGATAATAAGGTGAGGGATCCTTACTCGAATCGTATTTCGAAATGCTGTCCTACTCACTATGCCTCCTGATAGGGCCCAGGTTTCCTAAATTTTCTATGCAAAAATTAAAATACTCGTTACGTACCCAAAAGTATCCTAAAAACCTAAAATCAGTGTTGAAAATATTTTCTGGCCAATTTTAGGGTTTTGGCATGGAAGCGCTACCATGCTCCGGCGCCACTGCGGCGGTTCGCCTTGGCTTGATCGATTTTGGTCAGTTTTATATGTATCCTTATGGAAAAACACGTTAGGAGGCCTCAGTTGACTAGAAAATAGAAAAAAATAGTACCTACCAGTGGGGGGGTCTTCGGGTGTGGCGGTTCTGCTGGTTCTCCTTCACGGCTGGTGTTTCTTCTTCGGCTAACCTGCATAGAAAAGGACGGTGAACACAATGGTCAAAAAATTGTGTGAAACAGGAAACGGGAAGGGGGTCATTGGAGAGGGTTTAGGGTTTTGGTTGTGGCGGCTCCTCTGGGCTTTGTCCGCAGTTTTCAGCTCACCTACTGTCCCGTTTGCTCTGATATGGTCATAGAGAGGCTCAAAAATGGATTTTCGAGCACAGAGGAAGTTTTTTTTTATCTCTTTTGGTGATCAGTGGTGGCTCTAGTGTGGCAGCGGCCAAGGATTGGCCTCATTCTCTAGCGCTTAGTTCTTCTTCTTCAGTGAGGAATGAGGGACTACGGTAAGGTTCTCCTGTGATGCGATATTTAAATACCCATCTCGTATCGATCTAGACCATCTGTTTGGGAACACATGGAGCGAGGAGGACTGTTCGATGATTTTTCGTTTAGACTCATTGCATGGACGGATCTGGGTCGTCGTTCATGATCAATCTCGTCCGTCTAATCAAGTCTAAAGAAGAAATGCATCTGAGCTGTTCGTGTGTGCGCGATGCGATCTGGACCGTTGGATCGCCCAGGCACGCGGACCGCCCTCGTGGAGCCGATGTCAACCTGTCTGCCACGCGACATGCTCTGGTTTGCTCGGGTTATTGATTGGGCCGTCCCACGTGGCCAAATTTTTACTTTTTGCGATTTAACCTTCTATTTTTAATTTTTCTTTCAAAAATACCTCATAGATTTAAAATTTCACCCTTTTTCTCTAAGTTATTTTCAATTTTGTCCATAATCTATAGTTCTCTAAAAATTCAATAAAAATAAATTAAATTAATAATTTCTTTATAATAAAAAGAAAATTTTGGGTAGATTTTCAGTTCCGAGTATTACAACTCTCTCCCCCTTAGAAAGAGTTAGTCCCTCAAATTTATCATCCTCTCACTCAGTTGAACAGCTAAGGGTACTGGGCTCTAAAGTCTGATTCCAGTTCCCAAGTGGCATCTCCCTGCATATGATTCTATTATAGAATCTTGTTAAAAGAAATTTTTCAGTTGCGAAGTACTCTACTCTTCTAGTCTACAATGCCTACCGGTACCTCTTCATAAGATAAATCATCCTCAAGTGAAATGAGCTCATAAGACAAGATATGTGAGGGGTCCGGATTGTAATTGCGTAGCATAGACACGTGAAACACATTATGAACTCTGGACAACTCTGGAGGTAGTGTTAGTCTATAGGTGGTTGTACCAATCATGTCTAAGATCTTAAATGACCCAATGAACTGGAGATTTAATTTCTCCCTCTTGTCAAACCTATTAATTCTCTTGAAATGGGTGACCTTAAGAAATACTCGATTGCCTTTCTCAAATTCTAAATCCCTACTTTGGGTGTCCGTATAACTCTTATGTCTGTTCTGAGCGGTCTGAATATTCTTTCTGATTTTAACTATCTTGGCTGTAGTCTCCTCTACAAGATTCGGGCTAAACAATTTTCTATCGCCCACCTCTTCCTAACAGATCGGTGACCTACAAGGTCGGCCATATAATGCCTCATACAGGGTCATGCCAATGCTTACTTGATAGCTGTTATTATAGGTGAATTCTATCAAAGATAAATAATCATCCCAATTGCCCCCGAAGTCTAGAATACAAGCTCGGAGCACATCTTTCAGGGTATGAATCATCCTCTTTAATTGTCTATCGGTTTGATGGTGGAATGTGGTATTAAGGGATAGTTTCGTTCCTATGGCTTGTTGAAAACTAGACCAAAATCAAGAAGTAAACTTCGGGTCTCTATCGGATACCACTGTCACCAGGACTCTATGTAACCTGACTATCTCCCAGATATAGATTCTTGTTATCTTGTCCAAGGGGTCAGTCATCTTGATAGCCAAGAAGTGAGAGGACTTGGTGAGCCGGTCGACAATTACCCAAATAACATTATGTTCTGAGTGTGCCTTAGATAACTCTGTCACGAAATTCATTGTGATATGTTCTCACTTCCACTCCAAGATTGGTAATAGCTGAAGTAACCCACCTGAACATTGATGTTCTGCCTTAACCTGTTGACATACTAGACACTTAGAGATAAAGTTGGCTATCTCTCTTTTCATTTCGCTTTACCAAAATCGAGATAACATACTTTGATACATTTTATTACTTTCGAGGTGTATGACAAAATTTGAGTTATGAGCTTCTGTCATGATGTCCTTTTTCAGTTCACTATAATTTGGAACACACACCCTGTCCTGAAACCTGAGCAACTCATCAACATAGATTCAAAATTCTGGATTTATTCCTTGTTTTGCATCCTTCTTGAGAGCTACTATGGTGGAATCAGTTAATTGGACTTTCTTTATTGTCTGGATCAATTTGAGTTAGACAGTTAAGTGGGCCAAACATGTAACCTAGTTCAAGTCTTGAAGTCGTCTATGTTGTGCAGCCCATATTATCCTACATTCAGAAACCATTAAGTGAAATAACATACCTGTATTTTTTCTGCTGAGTGCGTCGACTACCACATTGTCCTTACCTGGGTGATATAAAATATTGCAATCGTAGTCCTTGAGGAGCTCTATCCAACACCTTTGACGCATGTTGAGATCCTTCTGAGTAAATATATGCTTCAAACTCTTATGATCTGTGTAAATCTCAAAAATCTCCCCATATAAGCAGTAGTGTCAGGTCTTTAAGGCATGGATAATAACGACCAATTCCAAGTTGTGGGTGGGGTAATTCTTTTCATGACTCTTCAACTACCTGGATATATAGATTATGACCTTCCTATCCTGCATCAGAATACAACTCAATCTCAAGTATGAAGCATCACTATACACTGTGTATCCACCTGTCTCACTCGGTAGAGGCAACACGGGTGTAGTAATTAACCACTTCATGAGTTCTGTAAAGCTCCTTTCGCAATTCTCATTCCATTTAAACATGACGTTCTTTTTTGTTAGTCGGATTAATGGAGTGACCAGACTAGAAAACTCTTCTACAAACCTGTGGTAATATCTTGTCATTCACAGGAAGTTATGGATCTCCTTAACCGAAGTTAATTTTTTTCAATCAAGTACTGCCTCAACCTTATCAAGATTTGCTGACACTTAATCCTTTGATATTATGTACCCTAGAAGGGCAGTCTGCTCAAGCCAAAACCCACATTTGCTCAATTTTGCATACAGCTCATTTTTCCTAAGAACTTATAGAACCTAAGTCAGGTGATGGATGTGTTCCTCTATGTTCTTTGAATAGACCAGGATATCATCAATGAATATGATGACGAATTGGCTCAAGAATTGCCTAAAAACTCTATTCATCAAGCCTATAAAAATAGGTGGCGCATTGGTTAGCCCAAATGGCATGACCAGAAACTCATAGTGTCTGTACTGAGTTTTGAAAACTGTCTTAGGAATGTCCTTTGCTATGATCTTTACCTGATTGTAACCCGAATGTAACTCTATTTTGGAGAAAACTTGGGCACCCTACAACTTGTCAAAAAGGTCATCAACTCTGGGGAGGGGGTACTTGTTCTTGATTGTGACTCTGTTCAATCTCCTATAGTCAATACATAATCTTAACATCCCATCCCCTTTTCTTGTAAATGTGACTCTAGCACCCCAAGGAGACAC
>NW_019014676.1:1457955-1496838 GCF_000150535.2 Carica papaya
GTTCGTGCATCGTAATGTTATCTCTTGGATGTAATTTATTTCCCGTTAATTTGAATAATATGTTATCTGCCAATGGCCTTGTTTATGCAGATAGTAAACTGAAAGGGAGCCTATAAAGATTTCTGGATTAATAAAGATTTAAAGAGAAAAGACATCATAAAGTGATGGACAGCATGCTTATCTTTGTGCAAAGCCACAAAAAGTATTATCCAAAATATCACTTTCGCCAGCTGTTATCCACGCATGGCTGGGCTGTTCTTTGATTTTTGGTTTGTGAGGCTTGCTGCCATTGAATGAAATGACTAGCTAAACTTGGTGTGAAAGCTCATGGGTATCTCATCTTTTTCTTCATCTGTAACCTGTGAAGTAATTGTTTGATTAAGAAAAATTGTAAACTTGATATCTTGTTTTCTATATACCATCCAGTTAGGAAAGAATATAAAGCCTATAGTTGGTCAAACAAAGAATCATCTTCAAAGAATGGAAGCCATTCAAAGTTTTTACTGGTAGAGAATTTGTTCAAGGAAAAGATAATTTGAGGTTTAGAAAGTTGGGGCAAAGAGAGCTTTGGAGTTGTCCGGTGCAGATCAACCTGTACAACATTATAGAGCATAAATCTCTCCGTATATGGATCCAAGTATCATATTTTTGTTCAGAAACCTGAAAAGAGGTGCAGGTAAAGGTCATATTTTGGTTAACTAGATTTGAAAGAGGATGTAAGTAGAAGATTTGTCATCCCTACTCATTTCTGTTTCAAATTTGTGATTGATCTAGTGCAAAAATGGCTTTATTTTGAGGTTTCTGAGAGGTAATAAATTGGTACTTTCTTTATGTTGTGTTGAATACTGACTTAATTTGTACTCAATGGTCGATGCATGTACTTTTTTTCTTTTGCTTATTGATGGATCTACTTTTCATTTATAAATCAATTTTGGATTCTTTGATGTTAATTGAATATCTTTTTCTTTGGAGTGAATCTCTTGTATATGGTTTTTCTTGTTGCTGTGACAGGGATCCAGTGCCAAGGAGCCGCTTCCCACAACAATCAAGATCTATCTCACAGTCACTTTCTCCACATGATGAGAGGGTTTTCAAGTCGAACCAGAGGTCCCCAAGTTCAAGGGAGAATGGTCAAAGTCTGCACCATGAAAGGGACTATGTACCCAGCAGGTCAAGGAGTCCAAGGGGTATTAGTCGCAGTCCTTCAAGGTCTCGTTCACGATCGTTTAGGTAGGCATGACTGCACATTGTTAACAGATTGATGTCCGGAACCTAGAAGCTCTTTGATAAAAGTAAAATTTAGTTGAAATCTAGGTCTATATTTTTATCCAAGAATTTAAGAGTCCGCAGTGGCTTCAAATCCTTCATTTTTTTGGATTTTGCTCGTACACTGCCAATATTTGTTAGTTTAGGTTTTTGTGCAAGCTATATTATTATATTTTGTAGCTTGGAAAATTCATATCTGGCTTGTGCATGCTTACTGATCCAGCATAAGGACCATCAGTATGGACTCTCTATCTGCATTTATCTGTCTTCATCATATATTTATACATCGTTTTAAGAGATCGTTGTTCTTCGTGCAGCCCGCATTGATTGCTGTTTGCTGATCGATGGTGCTTGTTAGCGTTGCTCCTGTTAGGTAGTGTACTTCTAGTACTAGTATATCCAGATGAAGGTTGTATCTAGAAATCTACCAAGTTGTCTAATGGTGGATATAGTTTCTTCTGTGCTTTTTGCTGGAAAAGGTAACTTCTGATGGACGTCAAACTCAACTGTTTCTTTGACTATTTTGTTATATGTTTTAGTTGATTGCCTATTGCCAAACTTGCTATTAGTGTTTTATTTTGGCCAAATTACCTTTTAAGATGATTAGTTAAAGGATTTCTTTTTAAAGGACAACATAAAAGGAAGTGAAGGGGTTATATATATACATGTATGTATATGTATTTTAAATAAATAATAATAAGTAATTCATTAAACAATAATTAAGTAATATTTTTAACTAAGAATCAATATTGACGGAAGAAAGTGAACATTTGTATAGAAACTGTACAGCTTAGCAAAAAGTTAATAAGCCCAAACAAACAGGTGTAGTAAATTGTTACATAGATTATATTACTATGAGCATAATCTTTTGGTTCACAATCTACATATGCATGTAAACTTATAGCAACGAATTATAGTTTATTATATTATATTTATAAGTAATATAGGTAGTTATTATATGTCATAATATTATCTTTAGATATTTGTTCAATATATTAATTATTTAATGAGAAATTAGGGAACAAAATAATAACATACCTTTTATGATATGTTTTATTATATAATTTTATTAAATAAAAATAACTTTTTTATAATCTATTTCTTATATATAGAAATAATACTCTAGTTGCCATATATCAGAATTTTTAAATAGATTTTTAATTATATAAACTATATAAATTTAGAACTGTATCTAAATCCAATTCAAATATAATTTTCAAAACATATGAAAATTATTTTTAAAGGTGGTATGTAATTCAAAGCTATATAATCTAAATAAGAACTTTCTTTTTCATGTGTCAGTATTATTTTTTAAATAAGAATTAAATCTTATCAAAAAGTCTTTAAATATGAAAATTATTTAAATATTATCAAAAAGTGTGCTTGACTTTTTTAACAAAAAAAAGTCTATCTCGTTTTCAAAGTAATTCTTTTCAATGTATAAATTATGTTCTAAAAACTATTTGAATCCAAATTCAAATGCAGTTTATAAGATAGTTTTGTATGATTAGAATTTATGCTA
The DNA here is from genome assembly GCF_000150535.2 of Carica papaya. The sequence continues at coordinate 1,460,744 of NW_019014676.1, forward strand.
TCAAATTAAAATTCTATTGAAATTAAAATTTAAAAAAAAATTGAACTAATTTTTATTAAAACTTTTATTGAAGGATATCTTTTTATGCATAATAAATAATACAAACTTAGTTATATATAATATAACATAAATAAATTTTTAGGCGACGGCTAAAACTTCATAGTGAACTATTTTTTCTTTTTGCCCCTTGCCATAGACTACCGTGTAGTAATTAGATGAAATTCAATTTGAACATTCGATTAAATTTATACTTTATCACATTTAAATTTTTTTTAAAGTTTTTGAATGTGATGCACATAAATATTTAAAATTAGTATTTTTTATTATCACAAGGTTTAATGAATACAATGCAGTTCTAATAGAGATGGTAGTTTATATAACCTAAACCTCGTTAAGACACAAATATTTAGGAAACTACATATGGTATGAAAAAACTTTATTAAATATGATACATAAGGAGTTCTTTAGAAAATCACTGCGTACAGCTTTTTGGCTAGTTAACTGACGAAATCATTTTGTCTTTAAGTTACATATTTCTTTATAACACTCTGAACATTCCATTATGCTAAATGAAATATATATATATATATATATTATAATTGTTATTCATTGTCAATGAAATAGGCTGTCAATCAAAGTTGTCTTCATTTGTATGACACAAAATTCTAAATATCATATATATAAAAATTCTATTAAAATACTTGATAGTGTTTTGCTTGATGATTATGAGTTTGGATATTAAGAATAAAAGCAACATCTTTAATATAAACATAGTAGTTTAATAGTTAAAATCTTAATGTATTACTTAAAAAAGTACAAATTTAAATTTTAATAATAAATTATTTTATATATATATATATTATAATTTAATAATAATCGACTCATAATATTTAATTCAGTAAATAAAATGTAATTTTATTTCAATAAGCTATTATGACTCAATAAAAATTCCTTTTGGTTCAAACAGTGGTTGCTTTAATTTGGTCAAACTTGAGTTTCAAAAAGAGTTAACATGACTGGATGAACTTCCAATAGTTTCCTCTTTTAATTAAAATACAAACCACCCTGATCACTGAAAGGGGGAAAAAAAAAAAGACTATATAATAGCTAGACATTCTCAGGAGGCACCATTCTCCTCCGAGCTATGTCAGATTTCAGATTTTTGAACAAATATGACCTTGTGTTAATATACATAACATGCATTCTCATGGTTCAGGTGTTTAGGCAACTAATAGCGAATAGATCATGGAGCAAGAGAAAAATGCATCTTCGACATAGATATCAGAAGGACGAGCTGGACAAATGAATGACATCCAGCCATCAAGAATACTACTTAAAATGAGGACAAGTGATATCAGTTTTTCTCCTGGATCAATGACACAAAAAACTGAGACAAGCAGATTTGGAAAAGCAAGATTTAGGCGACAAAAGTATCCCCTCATTGCAAACGGGCATTGCTTATTATGAGAATGGCATCACAGATGTTGTTAGACACTCACTCCAAAGGACATGCTTTCTCGAATGCTTGCTGCTCTTTGCGACATAAATCAAATTCATTCGTATGGTAATACATGCAACCAACATAGGCATCCATCTCTTTCGTGCACCTCTGGTGAAGATCCTTCAGTCTGCAGGTCAAAAATTTCGTCGTTAGAAGCAAACAAATATGATGCTAGCATAGTGAGAAATTCATATTTGGAGATAGCATTACTGTTGGCATTCTCTATTGGGACAGGTCCGATATAAATGCCTTTCGTTATTCTTATGAGTTTTTTCTCAAATGATTTTTTTTTTTCTGATGATGATTCAATGCAGATGATTTTAAGTTGGATATTCAGCAGCGATGGTACTACAGCAATTTCTGGCTATTTCACCTATAAGCTCTGGCGGCCTTAAGAAAATATTGGAAGAAAAGCATGCATGTTCAAACTCAGAAATATAATTAGCTTTCATACAGATTGTAGAATGTGCGTCAGAAATATTAATCATGTTAAAAGCGAGAGAGAATAGGTGATTGGCACTGGTAAGTCCTGTTTTTGAAAAAGAACAAGGGAACAGTAAAAAAATTGAACATATAACCCCAGACATGGAGAAATTTCTTCCAAAATAAATAAATTTCTAATTAGGTGCTAGATAGCCTAATTGGTAGAGCTACTTGTAGATATTGGTTACTAGTGTGTCATCCTGGATATGATCATAGGAGGAGTTTGCTGCGAAATGTTCAGTTGAAGCAAAAACAATCAACTGAAGTGCCAACATGTTAAATTAACTTCACCAAAGCGCTAGAATCTGACAACCCTCCTAGGCGATCCTATGCAAAGAAACATGTGGTTACCAATCAGATAAAACCCAATGTTAATCTTGTGGTCGCTGAACCCAGATTCTCCTGCATCAAGGTACCGGCCATGGAGCATTTATTCTAGACTATAATTACTAAGATCACCCAGACGGCCAGCGACATATGTACCAAAGTTTTCGAACTTCATTTGTGGTATGAGTTCACTGGGTTAATTTTGGTTCTTGATCTTGATATCTAAAATTAGCGACAAAGAAGAATGGCCAAGTTGGTAGAGTAGGATTCTAAAGATAGTGTACAGAAAGAGAGAAACAAAAGGTTGTATTTTAACAAGCTTCTTTTCAAATTGAGATTAATAATTGGTGAAATGGAAGAGGTAAATGTCCAAGTGAAGAGCAAATTCATCAAACAACGTTCTCTTTCTAGGAACTAAAAATTTATAACTTATATTTGTTCGAAACCTATAATACATTAACTCAATTCTTTAGGAATTTACAACATGAATATTGTAATTCTCTACATAGCTATAAAGAGGATTTAAATCTTAGATCTCTCCTTGTAGAAAAAGAAAAAGAACCAAACAGAGCATAATGTATCACTAAACTATTATTTATTATCCAAATAATAAATTTAAAAGTGCTTCAGTGGAACTTCAGATCAAAATAACACTTTGACTAAGGTTGGCCCCCTTTAAACCTTGATTTAGCGTCTAATTATGTACATGTAGCCCGTATCACGATCTGGATATAGCATCATAGGTATGCTCTACACCATGCCCTGATGGTGTGGCTAGTGGGTATTTAAATCAAATCTAGCACACATTAGTGACTTGGAAGATTAAGGTGAAAAAGATCTGGCTATCATTGTCAAGCAAATCCACCAAACAAGCCCATATATACAAATAGTACTAAATATATATACTACTTCTATCATATAGGACCACCATAGTCCAGAATTTAGCCAAAGCCCAAAGGAGAAGATGATGGGTAAAAGTGCAATAAGGAGAGAAAAAAGTGTGAATTACTAAGCCCTTGCTAAAAATAGAAAAGAAATTACCATCTAGTTTGAGCATATGTGGCATTTTATTGCTTTGGCTACTTCACAAACAAGAAGCAAAAAATTTTTAAAGTTTCAAGCAATTAAGTTACAGGAGAATACACTGTAGAGCCTGTCACAACAAATTTTGGGCACAGTGAGCTTTGGTTGACAGTGCAACTACCACCACAGAAGATCTTAAACATTGCGGTTGTGAAATTTCTGCCATATATCAAAAGGAGGGTTACAAAAGCTAACATCCAACATTTATAACCAAGATGATAGGAACAGGTTGAGCTATTGATGAGTATGAATAACAGTTGGATGTGTCTTTGTGAACAAAACGAGGATCAAAGCATGGTAATGTGGTTTTTGGTAGTAGCCTCCACATGAAACCTAGTGAAAAGGCAGCTAACTAGATTCTAACTAAGAAAGACTGGTTCAATCCAAAAGAAAAAGGCAGCTGACTAGTTTCTAACTAAGAAAGCTGATAAATCAAAGAATAAAAAAGCTAGAACCGAAAATTGATAATTGGGACCTATTTGATATCTCGATCTGCATGTCCTTTCATTGAGCTACCAAAGTGAATGAACATTGGTTGGCTAGTCCTCCTGAACAAAATCAGGATCAACCCCCAGTACTGTGGTTTTTGGTGAAATAGAGATAAGCAAAAAGAGCATTTGATTGTTGTAATCAAAAGAAAAAGCTGAAAATTTTGTTTAGCCTTGCTTAGGTAATTACTGAGGTATTGAATTTCTTCATTATCACCATCCTCAATCCTCAGAATTACTGCTGAAGAGAAGACTAGAAATGTAAACTGGAAAATTTGTCATCTAATTTAAACTGCCATGGCCATGTCCTAAACTCGGTCAACGAAAATGGTGATAAGAAGAAACAATACACAATGGTATATCTACTTCAACTAATAAAACTAGAATTCCTCTTCACTGGCAAAGTCGAAAAAACAAAACACTATTATACCAGTTCTAGATTCCCAGCGCATTTCATTATGGACCTATTCCATCAATCATATAAAGAGAATTAAAACAAAAATGATTCTGGTTCTTCTTTACCCTCAAATAACCAAAATCCAAATCCCAGTTTCCTTCATACCCTAATCAATTCCAGCCTAGAAAGAAATTTTATGCAGTACATATATAAAAAAATGCAGATTCAGTATAAATGAATGTGTGTACTCGGCTCAAGAAAACAATAAATCACAAACTTCAAGCAAGATTAACTACAAAGAAATGGGCATGATGGAGACCCTTACAGGCCGAACACGCAGCGAGTGACTTCACGGCCTTGTTCGAGGCATTTCTCTGGATTCGGGTCCTTCTTTTTGCACTTCAGGAACGCGACATTCTCCGGCATGCATCGTATCCCTATGTGCTTCGAAGACGCCGTCAGCACCGCCGAAGTCGGGATCGGATTTCCCGCTGCATCCACCGCGCTCGCCATTTCCTGATTTTTAAATGAAATTATATGCCTAAACAAATAACACAAATGATCAAACGATTAGCCACATTCCGAATAAAATGTTTGCATCTTTTCTTTTTACCTGTATTGACTTTTCCCAGTATCAAGACAAGTAACCAGTGGTTTACCGAAACAAAAATGAAATTACAAGTCTAATTAATTTACCTTCTGGCTAGATAGATTGATCTTCTCTACTGAGAAGAGCAGAAGGGGCACAAGCAGGAGACTGAATTGGAGACACAGGAGAAATCCGAGAAGAGGAAATGTTAATTTGCGCCGAGAGGAGAGCCAAGGGTTTTTTAGTCATATAATTTCAAGAACGAGGGTATTTGTGGTATTTGACTTTCAACTAGGGGTTTTAGAATTTAGATTACCTTCTCTTCAAAATCCTTCTGTTTCTCTTCTCTTCCGCTTCTTCACAGAATCTCGGCATCGACCCGGACAAAATTACAGTACGTTGGAAAACCGTTTCTTTCTTTTTTTCTTCTGACCTGTTTTTTTGCTTAAAAAGGAACATTTTCTGCCAGTCCAAACAAAAATCTGTAGTTTATCTATCAGAATTTTGAGGGTACAACTGCATAGAACCAGTTTACTATAGTTCAAATGCGTTTTCTGTTTACGTATCTCTCTGTGTCTCTGTATGTCTCTTAATCCTGGTTTGCTACGCATCTTGTATTTTGGGGTTGATAATTGTGAGGGAAGTGCTATCTCTTCATTCAGTGTCATGCTTGAAGTGAATCCTGTTGCTACAGGAGGCTTTATTGTATATAAGACCATGGATGATGTATGGAAGATCTTGTCTGGTTTGGTAGAGAACAGAAATTAGAAGTAAATGTAGTTGTCTGCTTATTTTTCATTGCTGACAAAAATGATGAGATTTCTACTTTTGCTTTAAAATTTAGCTTGTACTCTGTGGAATATTTCATTTTCCATGTTTAAAAGCATATTATTTGCCTAAGATGGATTTAAGAGTTAAAAATGTTTCGCTGCATGTTTTTTTGGTCAATTTATAAGCTCTCTAATGGCATTTTTAATATTCTTGACATGTTTGGTAAATACTATTGAGCTTATAAACTAGGCAGAATGTTAGCTCTTGTTACAAAGTTTTTTAGAAAGCTGGTAAGGAAGGCTTTTGCTTCGGAGAATATTGCAGTCTTAGGTCCCAATATTTTAAACATAATTGGGTTATATTTGTTTGTCATTTTAGTAGAGTTTCATAAAATTTTATTGTCCAACAATTTGGTAAGTTATCCTTTGAAAAGATTTAACAGTTTATACGCTATTGAGGCACTTCTAATATCTTATATTTTATGCTGCACCAAACACCTTAAACGGCATATCCTAATAGATGGTTGTGCATCCATAAAGATATGAGAGTTCTTTTCGCTCTCTTTAGGGGGTTTGGAGGAAGACAAAGAACACTTGGACTTTCTTTAGGGGCTAAATTCAATGGTCAAGTATTTAAGATGGAGAGAAGACTCTTCTGTTGGAAGAATCTCCCTAAAAGCAATAGGTTCATTCTCGCCAGAAGTACGCTATCTGACTTGCTTATTTATTCCCTTTCTCTTTTCCTCATCCCCACTAGCATTGTTAAGAGGCTAGAATCACTGCATTATTGCTTCCTTCTGAGGAGGTGTTACTATCTTGTGGCTTGGGATGTGTTGAAGAGACCTTTTGCCTTGGGGGGCCTTGGCATAAGATATATTATGGTTGTGATGAAAGCTTTATTGACTAAATGGCTTTTAAAGTTAATGTATTGCGGAACAGTTTGTGGAGAGGTGTGATTATTAGCAAATATGGATTGGAAAATAGGGGCTGGAGGATGACTCAGAGTATACAAAGTTTGGTACTATTAAATGGAAGTGCATTAGTAAGCTTTTGCTGACTCAGGCTTTGGAAATTGTTTTGCTGACCTGATGCTCTTTAGGCTTTAGCAATGGCTAAATGACTGAATGTTGAGTTTCTGGGTTGATTGTTGGTGTAGAAAGAGACCTCTCAAAGAAAGGTTCTCAAACATTTTTGCTCTTGCAAAGGACAAGGATGTTCAGTCAAGGAAAATGGAAAGAGAAGGAGAGAGAGAAAGAAAAATAAATGAAAATGAAAAGATTTTTTTTAAAGAATGAGAATAAACAAAGGCCCAATACCTATTTTTAATCATATTTGACCCATTTAGTCTATTTTTAATTGTAACCCAAGTTTAAAATCAAGCTCAAATTCTATTCTATCTCAAAGTTAAATTCAGCCCCATTAAGGAAAAACCCTAAAATCTAAAAGCTCAACCCTTTGTTCGAGCCTTTCCAACCCACCATTTAATCTGGGAAGCCCAAAACCTATTCAGAAGAAAACTCAGCCCTATTTCCATTTTTAAATACGAGGCACGAAACACCAAGGTCAACCCGTCCCAACAGGAAATTACATGTAACCTCGGCCCAGAAGAAAAATGAGAGGTAGTCTTACGCCTAAGGCTGCATCGTCTTTTGGTTTGTTTAAGACGACATTGTTTCGGCTGAGTATAAAAGGAGGCAATTGGGCTTTTGGTCGTTGGTGGTGGCTTCTCTCTACTTTCAGAGGGTTCGAAGCGTGAGGCACGTTGCTGAAGAAATAATTTCCAGAAGTGTGAGCTAGCTTAACCTTTTGAGGAGAGAGGAAGAACCTGGTGCGGAGATTTTTTGGGTTTGAGAGGGACAAAAATTGATGAAATAATGTGAAGGTTTTTTGGTTTGAAATTTAAAAGTAGAGACAGGTAATTGTTGGGGGGGGGGGGGGGGGTAAGAATAGAGAAACAGTGATAATTTGGGTATGTGCAACAGTGGGTAAGTTGGAGAAGAAGTGAAGGAAGAGTTCGGGGCTAAGGTTGCCAATTTTAGGTATTCTTTTAGTTTGTTGAATTTTATTTGCTTTATAACCTGGTTTTGTTGCTTTGATTTAAAGATGCTTTGAATTTTAGAGGAAAAGATGTAATTTATTTAATAGAAATGAGATTTCTATGTTCAAAATGCATGTCCAGCCATGATAAATTCTTCATTGCTTCCTTAAATTACTAGCAGTTGCTGTAGTTTAGTATAATAATTAGAGCTCTATTCTGATTTTTCCTTTCTGAACATCAATTATAATATAGCATATTATTGTTTGTGATTTGATTGTTTTAAGTTTGGGTTTGCTGTTGATGAATAAACATGGTGCTTTGAAATGGGTATTTTCTTTGCTGTTTAGACTGAGTAGTTTTCGATTTAATAACTCTAATTGCTATTGATGAACAAATTTGGTTCTTCTGAAATTGGATGATTTATTTAGTGCTTGAGCTGACCTGAGTTCAGTCGTGTTTAACATGATTTCTGAATATGCTGGTTTATATTAGGAAATATGGATATATTAGTAATACCCTTGCTTGAGGGATCCTTTTGTTTGTTTCTGCTCTAAGTCGAACTCGAGATCGAATTCAAAATCGAAGGATATGGTCAACAAAAATAAAAATCAAACTAAAAAGAAAACGATTTTTTTGTTCGGGTTTAGTCTTTAAAAAATGTATTGGATCATCATTGCATTTTGTTTCATTATTAATCAAGAAACAGTAAAGACTTTGGAAGGAAGGTTTGCGTCTGACAAGATTTTCGAAAATTTTTCTTTTCTACTTGTTTAGCTTTCTATTTGTATTTTTTTTCTTTGGATTTAATTTAAGTCCCCACCTCCAATGGTTTGTAAATATGTTAATTGGTAAATTTGATTATGAATGAATGAAAATTTCACACATCTTTACCTTAAATAGTGTTTATAAAATGTGCATGTAAATTAAATGAATAATTAGTTTGCATCGCATGGCATGTGTCTCGCACTTCTTATTCTGCATTATTTCTGAATCAAGAATCTCTAATTTAGATTAGTGCATATTATCTGGCATCCTATCCATTTCCAGTAGAACTGGTGGCAATTTCAAAAATTTTTTGAGTTTAAAAATATCCCATCACCTCGTTGTGACAATCTCTTTCAATGTTTTGAGGCTAGAAGGATATGGGACTTAATGTTATCCCTTCTTAATTTGTCTTGGGTGGTTTATGGCTCAATAATGGATAAATTATGGGGGGTGAGATGATATTGACGGGCATGCAAATCCAAAAAGAAGCTCATATCCTTCATCTGCTGTCGATTATCTGGAAAGAAAGAATCAAGAGCGTTTACCAAAGCTTTTTGTGCCTTTTGTTTCTATTATAGATAAATGGTTCTAGACTTTTAAGTGTTTTGTTTAATGTTCATCCTCTTAGCTCTGAAGATGATCTAAGGAACTTAATGGATATTTTGTTTTCTTGTGGTACCATGTAAAGCCTATCTTCTATGTGGATAGCACCACCTTGGTGTCTTGTTTATAATAGTTGTTTCTTGTTTCTCTCTCAAAAAAAAAAAGGAACACGTGAACTTTCTTTATTGTTGGAGCAAATTTATTATTTTTTTATTATCATGGAATGCAATTTGCTTATGCTCTGAATCATCCGCTTTTCCTTGAACATGTAGTAAGAAATGGGTGACAAAAAGAAGAAGACGTTTATGTTCATCCGACTTGTCTCGGCTGCTGGGACCGGATTCTTCTATGTGAAGAAGAAGAGTGCTAAGAAAGTTATGGAGAAGCTGGAGTTTAGAAAGTATGATCCTCGTGTAAATCGTCATGTTCTGTTCACGGAAGCAAAAATGAAATGAGTTAACAAGACAATGTACTATTTCTGTTTCTAGTAGATGATCTAAGAATCAATCAGGACTAAATAAATAGAATCATGTGTTTGCTTATGAATCATCATTTCATCTCTATTCCAACTATAGTTTTAATTCTCACGGGTTATGGCAATGCATAGTCATTTCGACCTGGTAGGCGGAAATTTTGAGAACTGATGTGTTAAGCTGTGGGTTTGTAAAATCACTGGATCTTGATGTTTGAGTAGTGAATTTTGTGTTAAATTCATTACAAGGCTGCTAGTGCAGAAAAGCTAATAGCGTTTGTTTTAGGCGTTTCCATTTGGGGGGGGTGGGGGGGGGGGATACAAATTACCAACTGTTTGTTTGTTCGTGTGTTTTTTTTTAGTAATTTTATCAAGGGCGAAAATTGATTTGGATCTCTTTTTTTTTTCTTTCTTTTTTCAAATTAGTGATTATTATTATTATATGCATTATAATATATAATGTACACAGAGTACGTATAATTTCAAAAAATATATACACACACACACAGTTCACATAAACCTTAGCAAGTTTTATGCTATCCTTTTTCCTTCACATTGCACTACTTTTATTTCTTGAATTTGTGCAGTCACATTTCTATCCAAAAGCAAAGAGTTTTAACTTAATTAATAATTTTCAATATGTAAATCAACATTAATATTAAGAAGTACAAATACAATATTTCTAATAATAATTATTCATCTCGAACTTACATTAATTTGCTAGCGAGAGTTGTTAATAATTTAAAGTAGTTTTTTTTTTAACAATATCGTGATCTTGTAATATAAAATTAAATTTGAGTCTCAGTATGATTTAGTTATTAACTTATTATTCGAATTTAATTTTTTAAATATTAAGTTATCTAATTATATTCGATTTATTTTTGAAGACGTCTCACAATGAAGAACAAAATAAAGGTGGATTTATTCTTGAAGTTGAACTAAGAAGTAAGAGACTAAAGGACCAGTGCTCACTCAAGATGGCAGTCAAGTTTCAAAGTCATAGTGAGATGACCACCAATACCAAAGCTTTTGTTTGAGAATATTTTTCTCCTTACGAGGAAAATGATGATAGGAAAGATGAACTTATGTTAATGCTTTTTTTGTGTTAATAATAAAAGAAATGAAATTGCATCATTAAGCATTATATCAAATCTTGCAGAAAACATTCTCTTCTTAGTGTTGATAGTGTTGAACAATAACGATATCCATTTTTTGAGTGAGACGAAAGCATAAGAACTCAAAAATTTGAGTAGAATACAGTTAGAAAAAGGTTATTTGAAATGTTTATGTTAGATGAATTGCCTTTTGAATTTGATGAAGGATAAGATTTAGGTAATTCATATCAATTACTTATCCCATATTTCATATTTCTTTTAGATGGACAATCTTTAAGGATTGTTATGAACTGTATGTGAATGTAAAAACGAATTTCAAGTAGATTTTGAGATCTAAAAATACGAGAGTATTTTTTATGGTAAAGACATAGAATCTTACACAAAGAGTCAATTACATATGTATCATGACTCATTTATCAATAATGACTGAGAATTGTGTAAAAGAATAATAAATTTTTGTCTAATTTCAAGCCATAAAAGAGAGACTATTTGTAAGATAATTGAGAAACATGTACATGATCAGGATATTGATATGGTATTCAATGTGATAATTGATAATATTAGTTGAAATGATATTGCAATTTCTTCCTTAAAGAAAAAAAATTAGTAACATGGGAACTAGTATTTTGGAAGGTCGATATATTTATGTGAGATGCATTATACATATCATTAGTCTCATTATTGTTGATGATATAAGGGAAAGAAGTGAGTTAGTTGCTCATTCTAAAAGAGTTGTAAAATGTAGTAGACAATCACTATTTAGATAATAAAAATTAAAGAATGTGTTGAATTAAAAATGATACAACGTAAAAAGTTATATTTAATGTAAAAATCAATGAATGTTTCTTGACACTATATTAGATAGAAATCGACATATTTGATATTAGAGACTACCAAGAAGTTGAATTGACATTTAAAAGTTATGAAAAACATATTTACATCATAGAAAAGTTTCAATTAACTGATAGGATGCTTGATTATTTTGATTAGAACTCCTTTAAGAGGTTAATGGATTATAAAATTTTTGTGAAATTACATTGAAAGTTTTGGAATCACTTTGTGTTACTTCTATCACTCTTTTCAAAAAGATTTGAAAAGTTACTTGCATGTTACAAGAATGACAATTAAGTGATGATCTTGACTTGACTTCAATGACAAAACAAAAAAGAAAGGAAAAATATGGCAAGTATAAGAGGAACGTTGAGAAAATAGCCATGTTAGACACTTGACCCATAACATAAGTTGTAATACTTGGACTTTTGTTTTAAAAGAATATACATGGATGAATAATTTGTTGCAATGTCAAAGATGGTGGTGAAACTTGCTTATGAGTTACACTATGAGTACAACTGCCATAAATTAAGCAAGTAGATGATAACAATCAAATAATTTAAAGTAGTTAAAGTCACGTTTCTCAATCACAATAAGAAAATTTTTTTCGAGTTAAAAAAAGGTTGATGTGAGCACTAGTAGCAACAGAAGACAATTATGGAAAATACAATAATCCCGCTTGAAGTAGGACTTTCGGGGGAAACAAGAATCCTGTGGGAATGCAACTCGCGGGCATTTACCTCCACAGGAAGGATATACAAAGTGCACAATGTGCATGCATGCAACATGGGAGCCGTACGTGCACAAGTGCAAGGACGCCACACACACATGTGCGTTGCATGCCCGAAAAAAAGAAAATTCTCGCAAGGACTCCCATAGGTCTCGCCCCAAATAGGCAAGTTATTTCATATTCTTTGTGTTATCTAAATTGAATCTTTTTAAAGAAGAAAGTATCTGTACCCTTAATCATTTTCCTAATTGAGATTATTTTAAAGAATAGGAAAAGTTTGTTCAAAGAAGGCTTGAGGCCTAAATGACGTTTCATGGGCTTAAGGAACCACATGTCAAGGTGCAAGGCCGAGCCTTATCCCAAAACGAGGAAGACTGGGATTTATTTAACCATGAAGGCCCGCGACAAAAGTATATTATGATGTGAGGCCCTTAGCTCATATGTGCGAGCTTGAAGAATGATAAATGAGAAAGAATGCCATATTTAGCCTAAACTGATAAGAGGAACAAGGCCTCTCGACAAAAGAGGGCCATGACCCAAGGAGGCCGCACCAAAAGGGAGCGAGCCAGACCATGCCACAACCTTGGAGAGCTTTTACTTGCACGCAAGAAGGCGTGCTTATGCAAGAAAGTCATCCTGCACTCGCAACCAACCCACACATGTCGGGAGAACTTGCCTGTACGGGAGAAACATGCAAACAAGGAATTTGATGCCAAAAAGGATTTTCTTTGTTTTTATTTCCACATGTAAATTTTATGGTTGATTTCTCAAGAAGAATTCTGCAACAACTTGAAGTCCAAAAGAAGAAAAACACATGAGAAATATGGTAAAAATGAGGAGTCTTATTTAAATAATATTATATTAATTTTTAATTAATATTTTATTGCTTAATTTATCCTTAAAAATTAATTATTATTTTCAGATTAAGATTAAGTTAAACTAGATTTTGGTAAAGTTTCAATTAAATATAAGTGACTGTAATTATTTAGAAGTATCCTAGTAAAAGCCTATATAAAGGCCTCACATTAGGTTGTGATATACAATTCTGTTGATTGATAAAATTATTCAGTTTTGTTGTTACATTAGTTTTGCTAATTTCGAGAGTGAGTGTTCTTCAAGGGAAGTTGTTTTGATTATCTTATTGACTGAGATAGGGAATCAAAATCAACTTATTGAGTAAGTCATGACATTTTTTTTATTCTTTTTTATTTTTTCAGTTATCTTGAATTGCCTTTAAATTGCTGATTGTGATTCAAGTAGGGACGTCTTAATTTAGGAAATTAAGTTTTTGCATGGTAAGTATAGTGAGTTCATGATCAATGTGTTTTTGATCTTAGAGCTCCTCGCATCAAAGATTGTAGCCTATGAAATTAAATATAAAAAGTTCATGACTAAAAGTTGGAGGTAGAGGTAGAAAATTAAAGTATGAAAAGTACTTAAATGAAGAATTGATAAGGATGATAAAGAGGATTATGGTATCTTTGATTGATGGAAACTTAACAATTATATACTTCTTATCCTATCTCAGTTGACTAATGGTGTATTGACAATACTTGTGTCTACAGTTTCTTATGAATTTGTATTTAGCATGGATGAACATATTTGGCACATACAAGATTTTATTTACTCCTAAGATTGTAAAAACTCTTGTTTATGTACAAGATTAGTTTAGAAAAGTTCAATCTTCAGAAGGTTTTCAAAAAATGACATAAGTTAATAAGAGGGAATGAATAAGATCTTAGATAACTATTTTTTTATTGGTATTTCAAATATTAGCTTTTTATTCTTAGAATTAAATTTATATACATTTTACTTTCCTACCTTCAAAACAGCAGAGATTACATTTGATTTTATTATGAGATTTTCTAGTAATATTTTATGTTTTAATTATGTAATAAATTTGTATTTTATTTATTGCATGAGCTATTCAATTTCTAATTTATGAGGTTCTATATTTAACCGTATGACTTATTTATTATTTCAAATACAGATAATGATGGTTGATTAGTGAATCAATTGATAACGGTTGTGTTGCTTTTAGGTATAATTTTAATTTGAAAATTTTGAAATGTGGATTATGTGTGGAAGTTGGAACTTCAAAGTTTAGAACTTTGATATTTGATCACACATGTATGATGTATAATACATTTAATTAGAACTTATTTTATATGTATGGTATAAATTATGTAAATGTTATATATGAATTTGGATGAGTTTGAATGATTGGATTATGAAATGTATGAATTTTGGTACAAATTGAATAATGGATTATGGTTGAAATGTATGGTATGAAATTTATGGATTTTGATTTAGATTTCGATTTTAGAACAAATGAATTTGAATGAATGGTTGGAATGCTATACATTAATATTGGATTTAGATTTAAATTTGAAATGGGATCTTGTGGATTTTATTTTTTAATTATATTATTTTGTGTTTGATATAATTAATATATGTTCACAAATTATAGAAAAGAATGTTTTGAATTTTCTAGCATTTCTTTGGTTTTCAATAAGTAATTGATTATCGAACTTATTTATTATATTCAGTTTTAATTTTATTCGTCAAATTGATAAATCGGTTCAATTATACCGATTTAATCAGTTTTTACGTTTAACTAAACTAACTAAATATTTTTTTAACAAAAAGGTTTTGAACCATAAGATAAGATAATAATCCTGTGCCTTATCTTACACCAATGAAATTCTGTATATCAACAAATCCTATCAGAGAGCATTAAATAAATCAGTAACTTAATACCACTTGTAAAATAGAATGCTTGATTGGTTAGATAATTGTATCAACATGATACCTCTTTAAAAACAATGATCTTATCAAATCATTGAGATAATGTTAAAGTCACTAACATCTTGAAGGAGTAGTATTCATTAGTAGGAATCTCTCCTCATCCGCAACATGTTTCCTTGTTTAACGCGTTAGATGAATCTTGCCAAGAAGATAATCTCTCATCTTGCCACGTGACCTATAATTAACCTTTTAAAAAATTCTTATGCGATTCTAGGATTCCTTTTGATAATTTTAGGATTCCTTATTTTTTTTTTCTTTTCTATAAGTTTTCTATGATTGAGTTATTTTTCTTTGTTTTGACAATTAATTTGACTAGTAAAAAATTTACACATAAAAAATTTTGATATTCTACTAATTCTATTATTTGTTTCCTAAAGGTCTAACATTTCTATACTACAAAACTTAAAAATAAATTACACAAATGAAGTTTACTTTTATGCAAAATTTGACTTTGACGATGAATAAATTATACCTTAATAAAATGATTGTTACTTTCATCTTTTAATAAGAGACTGATGGTTTCACTCGAACTATACGTTTCCGATTATTCTTATTAAAAGATTGTATTATATGATATTAATATGCTATTTAATTAATGAAATATATAAATTTTAATTAAAAAGACTTTCCCGATAAAAAAAAATTATCTTATATAACTAGAATACATTAATCATATTATATTTCTATTGTTCACATAATACAAATCATCCTCTATAAATTGTTTTAACCACTTATATTTATAATAAGTTATTAACAAAAATGAAATACTATAATACAATGAATTCATATTACAAAATAATATCTTCCCATTAAAAGTAATAATTTAATTTTACCACAATCAAATCCTTTGTTTCTATTTCCTGTCACCACATAAAGAAAACAATCCCACCAGCCAAATTTTAAAATTAGAAGATTATCTCCCTTTCAAAATCAGTAAAAGACTCTATCATACCAATCAATTAGGAAAATGGAAGGGCACATCCATGCCTTCGAGATATACAGGAAAAATAACACACGGCTCCCATATTACCCTTTACCATGTATTTCTCCATTACTTTTCCATTTCAGGTTTTTAAATACTTTATATGTATATACGTCATATCAATATCAAATATCTCTCTATCTATCCATTTCTGTGATTTCCATTGACGTGGCCCAATGAAGAGCGATATGCCAGTCTGCCACTTTCGTGTTCTGTAGTGTGAAGTCTATATAATGATTTCAAATCAATGAATTCTGAGCTTCACTCTCAAAAATACTATAGGGTCCACCTTGGTTTTGAATTTGCAGAGTGCTTGTGCGCTCACCACATACCCTTTCTTCTTCTTCTTTTAAATTTATTTCTGTTTTATTTATTATTCGTCTCTGTCTTTTCCACCATCATCTCTTCTATTACTTCACTGTGGGAAAAAAAAAGGAGAAACCTTTCTGTTAATCTTCTGCATTATTGCAATCTAGACTCTCTAAAATTTTCTGCGTTGTTCTTGTTTTGAGCGCTACTCGTTCTTCTTGGCCTTGTTTTTGTTGTTGTTGGTTTCTGCCATGGCGCTCTGTGCTTTCTCATTTCCTGCCTATATCAGCCGAGCAACAATTTCTGATCCTCAGGAGTCCACTTCTCTGTCTTCTCATTTGTTGTCAGCTCCGGATCTGCCATGCGTGCCTCCGCTGAAGCACAAGCAGGTTAGCTTACGTGTATATCTTATCGGTTTAATAAATGAAAACAGGCTCATTACTCGAAATAAATGAACGCCCACGCCCCTGTCACTAAATGAGTTTGAGATCAGTGGGTTTCGGCCATTTTTAGGAGTTCTAGTTGGGTATGAACTTCTTCTGTGTGTGAAATTATCGTATCTAGGATGTTTTCGTTTTCTGCTGTGAAGTTTTTTTTTGGGGGTTTATTTTTACGAGTTGAAATTGTTTTTATCATATAAAGAAATGGATTTTTGCTTCTGATTTTTTACAGGTGAAAAGAAGACAAGCAGGTGGGGTTCGTTCATCACTTTCAGAGAAGGGAGAGTATCATTCACAGAGACCTGCAACACCTCTGTTGGACACCATAAACTATCCAATTCATATGAAGAATCTGTCTATCAAGGTACTCATTTTACTTTACTTGCTGTTTTGAAGGCTTCTTTTGTTAAATATTTGACTGTAGTCAATTATCCAAATGTGTGGAAGCTAGACTAAATGTGGGGATAAAGCATTGACTCTCACCCTAACTTGTATTGAAATTAATTAATAGAAATTTGGGATGTAGACTATAATTGCACGGTAGACTTCTGTTTCTTAGAAGTATTAAATAATTGATTGTAGTCAATTATTCTAAAAGTTGCTGACTGGATCCAGTCTACTATTTATACATGTAACGTATTTGTACTATTGACTACATCTAAAAATAATCAATGCAGGAGCTAAAACAACTTGTAGATGAGCTGAGGTCTGATGTAATTTTTAACGTATCAAAAACTGGAGGTCACCTGGGATCAAGCCTTGGTGTTGTTGAGCTAACTGTGGCTCTCCATTATGTCTTCAGTGCTCCTCAAGACAGGATACTTTGGGATGTTGGTCATCAGGTTAATCTTCCCATTTCTTCTGTTGCTGTAATTAGCTAAAGATACATGTCTACATATATACATATATATATATATATATATCCAGTAACAGGGAGGCAATATTGTGAGAACAGTTTTTTCTAATGGGTATAGTTCATTGCTTTTCAGTCTTACCCACATAAGATCTTGACGGGAAGAAGAGATAAGATGCATACAATGAGGCAGACCGATGGGTTGGCAGGATTTACCAAACGGGCAGAAAGTGAATACGATTGCTTTGGCACTGGTCACAGCTCTACCAGTATCTCTGCCGGCTTGGGTAATATGAGGGTGTTCATTTTTCATATTTGTGGTGAAACATATGCCTAATCAACTTATTACAAATTTAAAGTTAACCAAAAATAACTTGGATTCGCGCTGGTTGAGTGTTGCAAACATGTAGGTAGATCCAATATCTCTAGGAGCTCAAACGGTTTATTTAGATATTATTTATTCATTAAAAGGAATCTTTCTTTTTACTTTTTTGATTCTGTATGATATGGGATAATAGAATTTGAATCTAGCCCAGCTTTTTAGGATTTTTATATGATAGCAATGACTTCTCTTATATTATTGATCATAAATGACAATCATAAGATTCTTGATTCTGCTATCAAAAAGTGTATTAATCAATATGGTAACGGTTTGTTATGATAAAAAGTAGCTCTCTGCTCGAACTGATTAGTGGGATGTAATTCTTTTATGTGGTGAACAGGGATGGCTGTAGGGAGGGATCTAAAAGGAAGAAAGAATAATGTAATTACTGTGATAGGTGATGGTGCCATGACAGCAGGCCAAGCTTATGAGGCCATGAATAATGCTGGGTACCTAGATTCGGACATGATTGTTATTCTTAATGACAACAAGCAAGTATCTTTACCCACTGCGACTCTGGATGGCCCTATACCCCCTGTAGGAGCTTTAAGCAGTGCTCTTAGTAGGTTACAGTCAAACAGGCCACTGAGAGAACTGAGGGAGGTAGCCAAGGTAAGTAAGAAAAACATATAGTAGCATAAATAGACAGTTAAATATTTCATGCAATATGACTAAAATGAAAGTGGTTCGGTCATTATTAGGGTGTCACAAAACAACTTGGTGGATCAATGCATGAACTGGCTGCAAAGGTTGATGAGTATGCTCGTGGGATGATCAGCGGTTCTGGGTCAACATTGTTTGAAGAGCTTGGTCTCTATTATATTGGTCCTGTTGATGGTCACAATATGGATGATCTTGTTTCCATTCTCCAAGAGGTTAAGAGCACCAAAACAACTGGTCCAGTCCTAATCCATGTTGTCACTGAGAAAGGCCGAGGATATCCATATGCAGAGAGGGCAGCTGACAAATATCACGGTAAATAGATTATAGATTCAACCTGTTAACAAAATTATTTGCATGGTAGACTTTTTGGGATTTGAAATTTGTATCTATGACATTCTTGAGATACTTTTTATTTGATGTCTCATGAAGCTCCACATACGGTGAATCATATTTTCATTGAGTCTGAATTTGTAAAACGTGCAGAAGAGAACTAAATGATCTTTGGGTTTATTGTTGTTGCAGGAGTGGCAAAGTTTGACCCAGCAACTGGGAAGCAGTTCAAAGGCAGTGCTAAAACTCAGGCTTATACAACATATTTTGCTGAGGCTTTGATTGCAGAAGCAGAGGCAGACAAGGATATTGTTGCCATCCATGCTGCAATGGGAGGTGGAACGGGATTGAATATGTTCCTTCGACGTTTCCCTACAAGATGTTTTGATGTTGGTATAGCAGAACAGCATGCAGTTACCTTCGCTGCAGGTCTGGCCTGTGAAGGCCTTAAACCTTTTTGTGCAATCTACTCATCTTTCATGCAGAGGGCTTATGACCAGGCAAGCTAGAGCTCTAGTACTTTAAATTTATGCTGTGGTTCTCTTCTTTTATTATCAAATACCTCTCCCAGTATTTACCTTGTTTTCTTGGATCAACGATCCTACTAACTACTATGTTTAGTTAAAGAAATTTTACATAAGGTAAACTAAAACTAGGTCTGTTATTCTTTAGAAACAACAAATTAGTCTTTCAATTAAACTGTGAAATACTTTTCTTAATCGTTTATTTACTCAATTCGTTATTGTGCACGCTTAATACTTTTTATGACACTCGCGGTGACTTCTTCTCAAACATCATTTGTTTGGAACAAACATTAAAATGGGGGGGGAGATCATGTTTTGGTTGCTGCTGCATGTTGGATGCTAATACAAGTTCTTCTCTGCATGGCTGCTGCAGGTAGTACATGACGTGGATTTGCAAAAATTGCCTGTAAGATTTGCAATGGACAGAGCTGGGTTAGTTGGGGCAGATGGTCCAACCCATTGTGGTGCATTTGATGTCACATTTATGGCATGTCTCCCAAACATGGTGGTTATGGCTCCTTCGGATGAGGCAGAGCTTTTTCACATGGTTGCTACTGCTGCTGCCATTGATGACCGCCCCAGCTGTTTCCGGTATCCAAGAGGAAATGGAGTTGGTGTTGAGCTACCACCGGGAAACAAAGGCACTCCCCTTGAGGTTTGATTTCACAACCCACATTTTAAAATAATGGAAGGATAACAATATATGAAAAAACTTTGGATACCTTTTGTATAGATTGGAAGAGGCAGACTGCTGATTCAAGGGGAGAGAGTGGCACTCTTGGGTTATGGGACAGCAGTTCAGAGCTGTCTAGCTGCTGCCTCATTACTCAAACAAAGTGGCTTACAGATAACAGTAGCAGATGCTCGATTCTGCAAGCCGCTGGATCATGCCCTTATCTGCAGCCTAGCAAAATCACATGAGTTTTTAATTACAGTGGAAGAGGGGTCAATTGGAGGCTTTGGGTCCCATGTTGCTCAATTCCTAGCGCTTAATGGTCTTCTTGATGGCACGGTGAAGGTATAAATCTAAATCTTGTTTTAACTCTCGAGGTTCCAGTTCAACTTAACTCCAAACATATGGATATGTTTAGCATGGAATAATTGATTTTGATCCACTAAATTGAAGCCTGAATTAATAGGAAAAGTCCAATCAATCACTATTTGTATTCTAATATCCTCTTTTGTGTACAAATTAACCAGGTTGAAAGTACATCGGCATTATTTCTTATGCAAATTTAAATACTGAATGTGCTTATTTGACTTTGAAAGTTCTGGACATTCAACTGAATTTCTGTTGAGATCTATTTAACCTTAATATGTTTCAGAACCATTTATTCTCCCAACTGTGAAGATTTAGTTGCAGGGAGACTTACTTTTGACTGAAATTTCCTGTGCAGTGGAGACCACTTGTTCTTCCTGATCGATACATTGATCATGGATCCCCTGCTGATCAGTTGACCGAAGCAGGCTTAACCCCGTCTCACATTGCCGCGACAGTGTTCAATGTAGTTGGACAAACGAGGGAGGCTTTGGAGATCATGTCATAGAGGAATCCTGAAGAAAAAAACTCTGTAGTTTTGTACATAGAGAAATATCAGAAGAATAAATCCTTCATTCCTATCTTTCTTGTAGAAAACAAAATGCTGTAGTGCCAGTGCACCAAACTTTAGTCTCATGTTGATTATAAATAATGAGATTTCAAATATATTTTCATGGTGTATTATGATTCCCTGGCTCACAGATTGAGATAGTTATAGAATCGTTTTTCCAGTTTTGTGTGGGATGATTTTGAAGTAAAATGATATAAAATTACTGTTTTTTGTATTTTTTAATTAAAAAAAAAGTAAATTATAATCGAATGATTTATATTTTTTTATTTCAAAATAAGTTCGAGTTAAACTATACGATCTTGATTTATTTTTATTCAAAATTTATAATTTAAAATGAGTTTGAGTTAAATTGTATTTTCATTCAGAGTTTGTGCCTCACATGGCATCATACCTCTTGATACATCACACACTTGGCACACGACAAAATATCTATATGAACTTTTTGGGTTACTGTTAATTGCTACTGCAACATCAATTATATATATATATATATATGTATATATAATAATGAAGAAAGGGACAGCAATTCATGGGAGAGCCGTGTTTGTTGGCAACACAAAATCAGTGCCTAATGCTTTTTATATCTAAAAAGTTAGGTCACCCAGTTTCTTTAGATTCTTCTTCTGTTAACTCTCTCATTGACACGTCTGCCTCGGCCACTGTCCACAACATATATATATATGGGGTGGCCATTCCTCATTAAGTCACCTTGCTACCGCATTCCCCATTATTATTTATAATATACATATATCTGTGTGTGTGAATATATATATATATATGTAGAGAGAGAGAGAGAGAGAGAGAGAGAGTAGTCCATTATAATTGAGAAGTTCTACACTTGTCATTGGGCTTTGTTATTGAAAAGTTGATTGGTTCAATGCATTCCAAGAGGGTGGTAGGGCAAATCACATACATATATACACTCATATCTATATATATATATGTGTATGTGTATATATATATATATGTGTGTGTGAAAACGAATTTGTAACGCACGAAAAATTTGAAAAAATTTATTATTTTATTATTAAATATTTTTATTAATTTTTTTTTAAAAAAGAGCGCCACGTCAGCAGACCCAATCAGCAGCCACATCAGTAGACCCAGTCAGCAGTCCTGGCTAACCAGGACCTGCCACGTGGCAAAACTACGTCGACCAGGGACGGGCCACGTTGGCAATCCGCGTATGCGCGATCGGACGGCCCAGATGCAATCGCACGGACGCCCCAGATTCAATCAAAAACGGACGGCCCAGATTAAATCAAAATGGACGGCTGAGATCAAAAGGCAAAAGGGTATAAATAGAACCCCCACACCTGACCACAAAAACCCTAGCCGCTTGCCCTCGCCGGAGAAGACGAACCAGACGCCAGAGAAGCCCGCCGCCGCACTGGGGAGATTTCCGACCGCCGATCGAGGTAAATTTCATACCCCCGACTCATTTTTCCACGCTGATTTCCCCTGTGGCCAAATCGGAGCCAAAATCCCAGCCAAACGGCCGAAACCCAGCGGCACCGCCGCGCCCCTCCTCGATTTTTGCCTCCGATGAGGCCCTTCCCGGCCTCCGTTTGATGCAATTTTTATATCACCGTGATCACCATTCTTTTCTCTACAGGTTGATCGGAGCCGAATCACCAAAACTTCGCCTCACCGGAGAGCCGCCGCACCCGAGAGCACCGCCGCCGGTAAGCTTCGGTTTTTCGTAATTTTTTGGCCCCCTGAGGGCCCTAGGGTTGTTTTATCGCAAGGACCGATGCAAGTGTGGCCGAATTCGACCGAAAACGGCCAAAAACGGCCAAACCGAGGCTAATCGCCGCCGCTTGCGGCGGCGCCGTCGCCGGAGCACGGCGGAGCCGCCGTGTCGGAATTGCGATATTGGCCAAAAAGGGGCCCTGGGCCTAATTTGCGATTTTTTGGAACACGTGCAGGTACCAGTAGTGCGTTTCAGTTCCCCGGAAAAATTTCAAGGAAAATTAGGGACAGTCTGTAGGCGCACTGTGAAGCCGTGTTTCGGAGCCCCGAAACGAGTAAGGACCCCTCACCCTATTTCCTATCACGGTATTAAAGTTCAAAAATGATAAAGCGGTATTTCTTGAATCAACGAATGTGTGAAATTGCTTAAGGTCGCTAATGGAGCCCGAGTCTAGTGTGTTTGTCGGTTAACTGTTATTTGGCATATTTTACAGTTTTAAATGCAGTATGAGGTCTGATGTTTTTATTTCATTGTTTCGCGTGCATATTTTACTGTTTTATTGATTATGGGTTGAATGACTGAGAAACCGATGCTATATGTTGTCTTGTTTGGCATAAAATTACTGTTTGCTTGTTTGTATGTAAATTGATGATGCTGACTGAGGAAAAGGAGAATGAAAGATTATGTAAATTGATAATTGTATAATGTGGTCAGCCTGACTAGATATCCTGGGAGATGGTGAACGGACCGGGTCCGTAGGGAACCCTACCGGGATTGTGGTCTCTCATACCGGATGGGGTATGGAGACCATATATGTTTTGGCGCTCATACCGGACGGGGTATGGGGACGGCCCGTTTCACCCTCATACCGGACGGGGTAATGAGGTCTATAGTTTTGGCGCCCATACCGGACGGGGTATGGGGACGGCCCTGGAATCTGATTTCAAGTGTTAAGGGTTAACGGGTAGCGGGACCCCTATGGATCCCCATGGATACTAGTGGGCTGGTAAATGAGGAAAATATGTTGTGTAATGATTGAATTACAAAAGGCGTGATAAGTATTATGTTGTACAGTTTATATGATTTCATGATGATGATAATGTTATTGCTTTCGTATATTGTTTTATGAATTTCACCGAGGTAAGTGGATGGTAAAGGATTTATTATGGATAAAAGGATTTGTTGTAAATTATGCTCCATTGGTCTTTTTGTGTTTTCTACCCACTTTTACCTCCGTGACGGTGAGATATCGTGATGTTTTTACTGGGCTAGTGTAGCTCATTCCTTATTTAATCATTTCAGATCAGGAAGACATTGTTCCCGAGCCCGTTCCGCAGGAGGACAACGAAGGGGACGCCTAAAGACTCCATAGTCATATTCATAGCTTTTACTTTCGAGTTTCTCATTTAGTTAGTTTGATCTTTTATATTTTGTGAGTATGTTTTTTGTTTTAGTGTAAGGGATGTTAATCAAAATTTTTGACTTCGCTTCCACATTTGATATTTTTAATACACATATTTCATTTTAAAATTTCCGGGGCCGTTACAGAATTGGTATGAATATTGAGAACTTACAAAGTGAAATTATGTGCATGCTAAAGAGTGATTTGTGGAAAAGATTGTTCTTGATGTTTCCAAAGGGTAAGTTATCATTATAAAAATAATATGTTTTAGATCAATCAATCCTAAAGTTTATATATACAAATTATCGTTACAAAAATAATATGTTTAAATCATTTTATTTGCATGCAAATAACAAAATTTTTATATCTACAAATTATTTAATAAAAATATTAAATTATTAATTAAAACGTTACATAAATTTAAATTTTACATTTATTATATTCTAACATAAATAATATAAAGATCAAATACTACGTATCATCTGAATCTAAATCTTCGATAAATTATCTGAACTCGTCCATGGCAACCTCTATATCAGAATTCAGATGCTCCTCAACTTCTTATAGGGAGAACTAGGTCTCATGCGCCTCCTTTTCCTTCTTGATTTCTAGCATCGGCCATGCTTCGATCTCGAAGAGCTTCATTATGTCTTCAATGGCGATGGGTCACATAATTTTTTCTCCGCCATGAAACTGCATTTTATTTTTTATTTTTAATTTTTTATTAATATTAAAATTAGACAATATGTTAATATAAAAATTTATTCAACTAAAAATAATCAGGTGACATTTTTATTAAAATTAGTGTCATGTTCGTATTTTATTTAAAAATTTATTAAATGGCTTACTATTAAAATTATAAATTAATTAAAATAAACAATAATTTTATGTATAAATTGATATTTAATTAAATTATGTATTTTTTTATGTAAATATTGTGTTATAATTGATATTTATATATTATTTGATAAATAAAATGTACAAATTTTCATTAAGAAATGTTGTAGTAATTGTTTATACCAAAGAATTTGGAAGAGATGAAAGATAAATGCATACCCACAATTCAAAATTTAACAAAAACATATAGTACTAAATATATATATATATGTATGTATGTATATTCCTACATAATAGAGCATACTGCATTTGGATTCTCATCACTAAACATCATCAATGCCTGATCACTTTGTTTCCAACAACTAAACAACAATGGATCATTTCTAATTACTTTGCAGTCTCCTCCTTCGAATATCAGCACTGTCTCATTTTCTCCACCATCTTTTTTCTTATCTTTCCTGTTATTATTATTATTATTGTTAATCACTATTTCCACTTTCTTCCCCGTCTTCTTCCTCAGTTTCTTCAACACTTTCTCTGCATCAATTCTCCCCTTCACTGTCACTCTCTGCTTGTTCATGTCCGTTGTAAACGTCTCAACCCCTACAATATATTTATATGTATATATATAAACAGTTAATTAATAAATTCTCCTAATTATGTAATTACAGAAAGAAAGAAGTTAAATATATAAAACCTTTTATCTTGGAAATAACTCTCGCAACGGTTCTTTCACACGCGTTGCAGTACATTGAGACTTTGAATTCAACGTTTACAATCTGTGCGAATATACGAGAAAAAAACTAATATGAGGGATTGTAATATTATATATACATATATACGTATCTATATACATGCATGTCATGGACAAATATGCGTTGTAAGATAATCATAAATCTGCAACTACGAAAAGTTGGCGACTGCAAAAAATTTGCACAAAGAAATCTGCAATCGAGAAGTCATCCTGTTGTGAGCATTAATATTTGAATTATTTCAGAACCCTACTGAGATTTGCAGAATTCAATATCGATATATAGCGGTTGATATATATATATATATATATATGCATGAATTAATTGTTCTAGAAGAATAACAGATGGAAGAAGTTGTTCAGAAAAAAAAAAAAAAAAGAAAACAGATGTAGGAGGAGGAGTGATTGTATATATGTGGGTATAATTTTTTTATTATAATTAATTAGTGATTAATAACCCATGAATCCATAAAAAAAATGGAAATATTTATAAATAATATAATTTAAAAATTAATTTAGACAAAATAAAATCTTACTTTGACGTCGTCTTTTTTTTGATCGTTTGCCATTGATGGCGTGTTCAAGAGACGAAGAGGCAGGAGAAAAACGCAGTGACGGGAGGGAGGGAAAATTGGGGAAAGTCAAAATGGAAAGGGCAAGGGGCAATTCAGTAATTGCGAAGCGTGTCAGGACAAATATTGCGTAAACTAACAACGGTACATGATTCTGTTTGGATCGCGGGAAAACTTTGTCTTAACCGCGAACCGGAATTTCCGTCGCCGAGATAAGTACTGCTTCGTTTTCTGAATTTTCAACATTATTTTTCTTTTCCCTGTCATGAATTTTGAGCACGAACCTCAATTAAATTTAAATTATCCTTCTCGACTAAAATTTTTATATATGATAACCTTAAAAAAATATTATTATATATTTTTAATAATTTAAAACATTTTTAAAACCAAAAAATTATTTTACAGAAGAAGAGGTATGTAGTTATACGATTCAAACCTTCATTAATAACTTTTTTAAAAATTCATTTCACAAATTTTATTGACCAACTTAAATTTTTATTAATTTATTAGTAATGTCATATCATTATATATCTTATTAGACCAAAATAATTTTTTTAGAAACAATATATGAATATATAGACATGAATTTTTATATTATAGAACAATGTTATAAATTTAATTCAATTCAATTTAAAATATAAATATGAATTTTTTAAAATATATATGTATGTATAATATATAATAAATTTATATATTTATTAATTAAATAATATACATATATATAAAACAATGACAATATAATAAAAATAATTTTTTTTTTTTTAAAAAAAGATACACACAAAAATTTAATATATAATATATAACTAATTAATTAACAAAGCGATAACTCCTCCTAATCTCACCCCATCAGAATCATCTCCTTTAATTTGACCCATTTTCTGCATTGAAGCTCCAAACTGGGAAAAGAAAAGTAGAGGATTTTGGAAAAGCTTAACGATGAAAGCCGAACGAGGATTAGTGAGGAGAGCTGCATCTGACATAAACAATCCTTTGTTCTGCTTAACTGCCTTGAAGTAATCGGTATCAAACAATAGCGAACTTCCGGGATCCATTTCCACCAACGCCGTCCGATCAGAACATTTTCTTATCAAGAAATTTGCATAGTCTGAATTCAATGAAGGATCAATATCATCTTTTCCACTGAAATTGAATAGTCTCCTCGCAAAGCACAACGTGCACCTCCAATTGTATGCGCTCCTATACAAATTAAATTTATATCTCATCACGATTTCTTCATATGAATTTATAGGTTTGAATTAGATTATACATTACCTGAATTCTTATTGAAAAGTTATATTATGATTATGTATTATCTTATTTATATATTTTTATTTAAAAACAATATATTTTTTTAAAGAGTAATCGAAATTAGGTCTAAATTAACATTAAAAAATCATAATATAATAAAATAAAGAATACCTGATAAAGCAACAAGGTCTGTGACATCAAGGCCATTAGCTGCAAATTGCTGTTGGAGAGTGGTGAAGTTTGCTCCTGCAGATGGTAAATCTCTTACAGCCTCTGAGGCAAGTGAAACTCTTCCATCTTGCCTCCCAGTCACAACATTCCATAGCGATCTTTTAAACTGCATATATACATACGCACACATATATAAGTTCACATATTCATGCATGTTAGAGACCAGTGCCACTGCCATAAGCATCAAAAGTTAATAATTGGCCGTATCTTACTTGAAATGAAACAGCATCACGAGCTGCCAAGGCAACGATATCAGCACACGACACGGTTTTGGGACATTCCTGTTCTAGTTTAGCTTTTATGTCATCAATGACCTCGTAACCGGATAACGAGAGATTTGGTCTTGCATCTTTCTCAGATGTGTTACCGCTAGTTGAATCCAATAATATGGATGCATCACATCCCTGCAAGAACGCGTATACTGTGAAACAATTGATTTTTTTGGCTAATTAACGCACATAAGACAGTCAGTAATCATGATTAGAAAGCTAAAAAACTTTTGATGTTAAAACAAGCGAAACATAGCCTAACAAAATAATATTGTATCTTTCGTGTGTGTGTGTACTGTTCTAGCAGTATGAATACTTTTGAACCAGCTTCTACATGCCAAAACTATGTTCTTCTCTTGGTAGTTTTAATTAAGAATGTACTCCCATGGACCCATCAGATGGTGCTGCTAGGATCAATACTTCCATACATTAATATAAATTGATCAAATATGTAGAACATTCTTTACCAACTGGATTAACACTTGTGGATCAACAAAATATACTTATATATATATTCTTACATATATAATTTGAAGAGATTAGAAGGATTTAAAAGGGAACATACCCTAACAAAACAGTCATGGTATTGCAGCCTCAGTAGCTTAGCTGCCATGCTTGGATTATTCTCAACTTTACTCCATGTAATATCCCTTCACAACCTCCTCAACCTGAGGACAAGTCTTGTGATAGAACATCATCCTTAGCTCGCCCTTGCCATGACCAATTCGGCCGCTTATGAATTCGGATTTACGCCCATTTCAGGAATATAAAGCTCTAAAACAGAGACAAATAACACAATTACAAAGCTTGACCTCATTGTGATCTCTCTCTTTAATTTCCACCCAAAGCAGAAAATATATATATATATATATATATATATACACACACAATGCAGAAAATCTGTCTTGTGTACTTTCTTGAGTGAGGAACAAACCACCCAAGAAGCACTTTATATAGCAATGTCTTACGTACACTGTGTCCTGAATCTTGGAGCTTAATTGGAAGTATAATATATATTAGAAAATAATTAAACACCATGACAGAGGAAATTTCTCTAAGCTACATATCTCTTATCTAATGATAGAAGAATGATCATGTTTGTCAACTGTATACTAGGTTCACTGCAAATTAATTATTGATATATATTAGTTGAAATATGCATGAACTTAGCTATTCAAATATAAAGGAGAAACAAAAGTTCATCCATCTTACTTGAATTTCAATTGGTTGACTTTGTACTTCATTATTAATATTTAGCAACTAGCTAGATGCTTGATTATTTAAAGTGATACATTAAACGTGCACCCCCATAATGTATTACACAAAAGTTCAGAAAAGAATTTTCTTCAAGAAGAAAATTAAGCAAGAGTTTCTGTCTTACATATATAGATAGGAATACTAGCTGCCAGCACTTACATGCTTACTTTTACATAAATATATATGTTATGTAATCCTTCAAAGACCAGCCTTTTCCCTCAAATACAGTATCAGCTTCCGAAATGCAATATTAGAATATATAATGTTCAATAGAACAAACAGTTTTTTAGGCTTACGTTATATAATACGTATTTTTATACATAAATATATAATTATTTACCATCATTTATTATAAATTTACAGTGATACACTTCACTTAAAAAATAAAAGAATATATAATAAGAAATATTATAATCAATATTCATCATACATATATATATATATATACACAGCTGAGTTGACTCTATTTTCTAAAGTTATGGTCAACATTCCAGGTGCTTTGTACCTGTTTAACATATATTTATTAATATAAATATTTTCTGAAGTTACTACACACATGTTAGTCGGGAATTGTAAACTGAGCTTGCATTATACTTTAGTAAAAGAGATAATATACAATTATATCATAAATATATCAAGGATGACACAACTTAATCTCTCACAAAATCAAATGAAAATGAAAAAAATAAGTAAAAGAATGCAAATTTATAAAGGTGTAGTCAACCCTAAGCACTCTCTTCAAGCAATCTGCCTTAACAGTTTCAATTTTTCTCCAAATAATTTTTATACAACACTAATTGGCTTGGTTTCTAACTCACCATTACAAGTGTTTTCGCACCTAATTCCACCCCCCTCCCGCCCCAACCCTAAATTAAGCTTGGGGAATTAAATAGTGTTAGGTCTGAAATTAGGAAAGCTCATGCATGCGGCCCAAAACCATCAATTAGCATATTCTAAAAAATTTGAACCTTTAAATATTGTCAATGTGGTTTTAATTTTAAGGATATCTTAAAAAGTATTTTTTGTATATTCTGAAAAGTTTCTTAAGATGAAAACTCTAATAATTTCTCTATTTAAGAGTATATGATCTATAGAGAATGATGATACATTTATTGTCGATCTATAGAAAATATTTATTGTCGATCTTATCGTAAATATAAATATTCTACTTAATTACATTAAATTTCATATTTTTTCTATTTATTATATTTTGTTGTGAATGTCCGCAGTTTAAGGATTAATTTCCCTAACAAATATTTTATATCCTTAATTGTTTTTTCTTGTTCTAGTGATTATAGTTACATGGTAGAGATCCTTCATATCCCACATTGGTAATGATATTTAAATAATACATTTCATTTGATAACAACAAGATACATAATTTTACTTTCGTTTCGTCTAAAGAAAATTAAACAGCAAGCATATATAATTTTATGAAATCACACAAGCACATTAACATATGTTCACACTCCTTTTTTTTTAATTATACTTGTTCTCGTGAATTTTTAATCTTTTTGAAAAAAATAAAAATCAAGAACAGATTTTTTTTTTTTTTTTTTGAGAAAAAGAAGATAGAAATCAGAGATGATTGATAGAAAAATTAACAAGGAGAAATTAAGGGTATCCTACTGCAATGCAAATCTCCCAAAAGAGCCTGTCCTCCATCTTGTCCACCACCTCCCTGCTAAGTATATTTTTATTATTACTATTCACACCAAACCTTGATTCATCTCCTTCATCATCTTCATCTTCTGTATCATCTCCTCTCTTTATACTCCACTTCTGATTATCACACATTTCGTTTTCGTCTTTGTGTTTGTCTTCGTATTCTTCTCTACTAAATATCATTGTGTCTTCGCTTCCTTCATAAGCGCTACAAGACTCGGCGTCATCAATCTCGTCTGCTGCAATTTTTTCGCAACTCGGACATTGTTTGAACATCAACCCATGATCTGCATCTGAGTCGGCGCTATCCTCTACGAGGAGTAAGTGAGACACATCTATGGCGCCATTGTTAATGTAATTCATTTATGCTACATCTAAGAGCAAGAGAGGTCAAACTGCGTACATATAAATATATATAGGATGTACTATTTGCTGTACTATTTGGGTTTTAGGTGAACTAATAACGATCTCTTTCTTTTTGGTGGATTGTTTATTATATATACTTATAGGAGACTTGTTAATCAATTCATGGATGACTAAATCCATTTTGCTTTTTTGGTAGGAAAAAAAAAAAAATGAAGAAGAAATAAAAGGAATAACTGCTATCATACTTAACATTTTCATTAATACACCTAATTTTTCAGATAGAAATTCATTTTTTTAATTAATTGGATGATTGATATTTTTATTAAATTAGAAATTCTGAGTATTTCCATACAATTTTTTAAATTATTCTGTAAATTACCACAATTTTTTTTTTTTTATTTAGTGAAAAATTAATAAAGGAAAAGAGGGTAGGCTATATTAATTTATTGCTTAAAATTGGATTTTATTGGTGGGTTTGATGTCACCCATCAATCACCCTTGTTTGAAGTCGCAGGATCTGTCATTTGGACCATCAATTTCTAGTCTTGATCTCCTGTTTTACATAGAGAGATTGATTAAAGCAACTACCTAGTTTCTAATAGCAAGTCACTATCTTTACAAAATTATTATCCATAAATTAATTAATACACTAATATTTTTCGCTAATTATTAAATTTTCTCTTTGGGGTAGTTCATCTTCTCCATGATCGACAAGAAGAGTTGAAACTGTATACATACATATATAGATATAAGTCTAGAGAGAGAGAGAGATTAGTGACCAAAATTGTAGTGTGACACAATGTGATTCCTCTCCCGTGAATGGGAAAACGTTATATTTATTCATCTATTAAGTACACAAAAATAAATAATTATTTCCAATAGTAAATATGGGGATGATCTTCAAGCCCTTAAGTAGTCACAACATAAATCCAAAAAGAGTAATTAGAATTAGATTAAGGTTTGAAGATGGAAGAAATCTTAAGAGAGGATTTTCTTATTTACAATTTCTTTAAATATTTGTAGTATTTAAACATAAAATTTAAATATTATCCGCTCAAATTTCATAATATAAAAATAAAATTAACATGATAATATATATAATAATTATTTATTTTAAAATTTTAGAATATAAAATAAAATTTTAATTTTTAATTAGTTAAAGGTTATTTATTTTTAAACTATAATCCAATTGACTGTGAAATATAGAATATTGAATTCCACATGTACTGGGAGGGTAATTATTAAGGTGCGATAAACTATGATGTAATAATAAGGTTGGCCACTTACCTCGGCTTCTACCAGGTTCTGCCGACGCGCTGTAACATCACATCCCATGGTGCCGGTTGGTGTCATCACCACTCAAACCTTAAACTACCTTTGAGCCACGAAAAGTGTTGACTGATTTACATGGCCATCCGCCCTTCATTGTCTTAAGATCAACATCAACATCTACTTATGTCGTCATATACACGTTATATATGACGTGATAAATTGTAAATAAAACTCATATAAATATAAATATATAGCTTTATACAAGCTTTCACATTCTTTCGAAATCTTTGCAAATGGATAATTGGAGTGATTTACGGTTTTCACCTCATGGGATTTTTATCCTTTCACAATTTTAATTTTGTGATTTTTTATTACACTTCAATCCAATAGTATAATCTATTATATATATATATATATTTATGACAATAAATATGAGATGATTTTTTTATTTCTTTAAAATAAAATTAAAAATAATATGTTAAAATTAATTATAATTCCATATTTTATTATAAAATAAAATTTTAAATATTATTATCAATTTATATTTTAAAAAATAAATATTAACTTAATAATATGTAATAATTATTTATTTAAAATTTTTAAATATAAAAATATAATTTAGTAATCACTATATAAACTTTCAATAACTTATTTCTTTAATTATACTTTATTTATAAAATATGATAAGAAAACAATAATGATGTATTATAAATATATAATTCATTTTATTCATAAAATATGATAAAAAATAAATATAAAGCACGATATATTATAAATATATAATTTAATACTTTTAAACTGATAATTTTAATATGTTACTCGTAATTTGTACATGTGTCATATTTAAATCAACAGATAACATAATATATTTTTAATTTTAATTTATTTAATCTTAAAATTTTATATTTTTGTATTTAAAATATAAAGTATCAAAAAAATTTATAAACTGAATCATATAGAATAAACCACATAACTTAAAATTATAATAAGAAAGAAAAAATAAATGCACCCAAAGACAGTCTTGCCTACCAGAATGCATAGAAGTGCAAAGGTTGCCAGAATTAACTAAGCAACTGCAACTAAGAGTCTTACAAAATAATAAACTGATCTACTAATATAATGATTTTAGTTCAAGCGATGACAAGTCTATTTGATAATTTTATGTTATTTTGATCAATAAGTGAATATCAAGTAAGTTTTATTTTCAAAAAAATTAATATTTTAGAAGCACCCAAATAGTATTCAAACTCGAACAATCAAATTTCACGAAGAATCTCATATTATAAGAGTCACAAACTCTTCTTCTGACTTTCGAACTCTATCAATATCGTATGTAGCCTTATTAATGCTAAGAGTTTTACATCACAGGATTTCGTTAACACCCCTTAAGCCTGTATCTCAGGCAACTTCGCAGCGATACAAGAACAAGTCAAATGCAATAATATAAAGGATAGAAACAAATTGTAGAGATCAGAAATAACCTCTCTCACCAGAGAATTCTTAATTTGCCAACACGTATGGCCCATGGATGTGAAGAACTACTTTTAGCAACTGTTGTGAAGCACACTAAGATTTCTCCCTGCAAAAGCAATTTAAAGAGCTGTTCAGTATTTCTGCAAAAGAGAACTTTGTCCAGAAACATTAAACCAAAGTAGCACAAAATTCTATAGTGCCTTTTGAGGTACCAAGCCTTTCAGGTTCAGAACCATAATATCAAATAAATAAAATTCTTCTTCACAAAAAAGTAATAATAATAATAAGTTCTAGACTGTTAGACTAATAAAAATCAAGATCTTATTTACAAGGTCAACAATTTCAAGCGTAAGGGTGCTTTCAAAGGTGCATCCAAAAATCAATCAACCAGCTGGCTGGGTTTAAATGCCCAATGGTAAATTAAGGTGAATTTTCCAATAAATGTGGTGCATGACACTATCCTAAAGACTTCCTGCACATATAAAATAGAGGGATTCAACCAAGGTGTCCTCAGTGGCATCATACACCTTTGTTCACTCATCATTATAGTCAATTGAGGTCTCTCGAAAAAAAGAACTTCTAACTGTGACTGTAAGCAGGGATACAGTCAGCAGCATATATAAATTGAAGGAAAGAAATACTATGAAACTTACACAATGGCCAAAAGCCTACATAAGTTCTCTTACTATTAAAATTATTTCAACTGGTCCCTGTAGAAAATTAGCATCCAATTACGTCCAATAACTTTTAATTGTGTTCATATAGACCCTTGAATGGACAAAAAGACAGATCTCAATTTGTAAACTTTAATTGCCTTTTTTGGCAATTTGATCATTAATATTGTGTACACGTTTCGTATTTCTCTAGCAATCTCTAGAAGAACAAGAGGTCAAAAAGAGAAAAATCCAACCACAGGGCAGGAAGGGAACCTTGATGCTGTTGAGACAGATTCAATTGGAGATGACGCCCATGTGGTGAAAGAGACTCTGAGAGCTTGACGGAGGAAATGGGAGGGACGAAAAAAAAGAAGAGGAAGAAAAGAACTAGAAAAGACATTTGATTGTTGGTCACTATGAGAGCTCAAGCGCCATAAGAAGGTGATGTGAGCATGAACATCAACTATAAAGAGAAGGCCGACTCCAATAGAAGAGGAGAACAAACTCAACAATCCAAAAACATAGTAGTACTTACATCTCAATTTAAGTGAAAAAAGGAATCAAGCAAAAAAAAGAAAATTTTTTAAAGAACCAAATCCCGACTGAAAAAGAAAGATTGTAACCAATCCAAAATTTTCATTTATTTTCTTCCTAATTTTTCTACAATCAATTGAGATCTTCTCCATTAAAAAGTTTGCAAAAGAAAATATCTTATTTACTCTAATTATTCAAAATCTTCTTAACTTTTATTAATTATTCAATTAAAGCAAAATTTAATTTTTACAATTAATTTAGAAGTTTTATTTCCTTATATTTTCCATGACTATATTTTGTAAATAGGTCTTCAATTTCTAGTTGTAATCATTTAAGTTTTAATCAATAAAATTAAAAAAATTATTTTTAATTAAGAGAGGTGTCTTCAACTTTCTTGTTGAGTAAAAACTAGATCAACTTATCAAAGTATTCTTATGGTGTTTTTCTATTCTTTTACTTTCCCAATGATCTCAATTCCTGTCACTTTATTATAGCATTTTAAGTAGGGAGAGTTTTTTTTTTTATAGAATTTAAGTATTTAATGACTTAATGAGCATTGTGTGAGTTCTGAATTATAACGTTAATCTTGAGTTCCACATTAGGAGGTGTTTGGATGATAGAGAAAAGACAGAGGGAAGACACAATCAAATGGGATTTGCGGGCTGTCTGTGTTATGTTAGGGTTAGTGATTAAATGACGAGGATTTGAGTCAATGGAGAAGAATTGCAACATCCAAGGTCCTAAAAATTACAAATCCAACAATGTATAGACCTAAA
>NW_019014676.1:1523721-1549576 GCF_000150535.2 Carica papaya
ATTGATTATTTGATTTTACAGTTTTAAATGAATAATAATACACTAGAATTGATAAGATGATTCAGTTATGTTTCTTTAATGCATGTATTTCTTATCTTACGTGATTTACAGTTAAATTGCGAAACTAAAAATTTAATGTAAACGGAAATTATTTGATTAAGTGAATGAATGAAAAGTAACCTTACTAAATATATTGGAAGATGATGGACGGACTGGGTACATAAACAACCTTACCGTGAACGTCGTCTCATACCGAACGGGGCATCGAGAATTGGTATTTTGGCACTCATATCGGATGAGGTATGGAGACGACCCATTTCACCTTCATAACGGACGGGGTATTGAGGGATGTTATTTTTGGCATTCATACCAGATGGGGTATGGGGACCGCCGATTAGTTGAAATTGTTGAATAACGGTTCATACATAGTGATTATGGATACCAGTAAGCAGATAAAAAAGAAAAGTTGTTGTTCTTACTTACTTGAATATGAGATTATGATATTGTTAAACTATTGTCCCTATAGGTCGGTTTTGAAAATCTCACTACGATAAATATGTAATAAATGATTTTATTTATGATGAATGAATTTATTTAAATTAAGAGCTCCATTAATTGTTTTTATAATTTTTACCAACCTTCATTTCTATATCGATGAGTAGTGTGATATTCTTACTGAGGTAGTGTAGCTCACATTTTCATTAACCATTTTAGATTAAGAGAATCAAAATCAAAATCCCGATCAAAAAGAGAATTGTGAATAGTTCACCACTCGTACTCCCTTCAAAGGCTAGTAAAGGTCGTCATAGGATAACTAATTGTTTACTTTTCATTTATTTTTTGATTTTTCATTTATTCTTTTAGAAGGGTTATTTTCGTACCCCTATTAGGTATTCTAAATTATTGTGTAAGGAATGTAAACTCTAACTTTATCATTTTGCTTTCGCATTCATTTATGATTTTATTTCTTTTTAAAATTCTGGGCCGTTATAGTTAGTATCAGATTCGTGTTTCTCGTATCCATTCCTTACACAAAAATCCTTATGAAACACCAAAAAACAATAAATAATCACTCAACCATTCATTGTGAAATGCAGGTACATATAGATGAGGAAAAGAAGACCCCCACTAAATCGAATAGCCCGGGAGGGTTCGCTTCGAGAGGATATTGACCGACTATTTGAAATGCTGAAGAGACTCATCGCTGCCCAGTAGGTCCGGAAGAAAAAGAGAGAGCTACCTGATCCTCCCCCGCTGTCACAGTTTGAGCCACTCCTGCAGCAGAAGGATCTTGAGCCACCCCGGCACGACCCTGCTCCTCTAAAGTACTATCTGACATCACCACAGTATGGTCCAGTGCCCTAACTGCATCACCCAGCACCACCACAGTATAGTCCGGTGCCTCAACCGCATCACCTGGCACCACCACAGTACAATCCGATGCCCCCACCGTATCATCCAGTACCACCACAAGGCCATCCGGTCCACCCCCAGCATAATCCAGTCTCTCTTCCACGGGACCCAGTTCCTCCCATGATAGATCCAGGCTACATTGAGAGGTATAAAAGACTAATCCATCTACCTTTGTAGGGGCATCCTCCTTTAAAGAGGTCGAGTACTGGTTAGCTGAAATAGAGAAGGCATTCACGACTC
Organism: Carica papaya; assembly: GCF_000150535.2. Next base: position 1,525,375 of record NW_019014676.1, read on the forward strand.
TTGGGGTGATTCCCGAACAGAGAGTGATACTTGCCACCTACATGCTGGTAGGAGAGGCAGACCGCTGGTGGCAACTCAAGCAAGCCTCCCTGCCCGTTTCAATCACTTGGAAACAATTCTTGATGGCCTTGAATGCAGAGTACCTCCCAGAACATCTCCGACATTTGAAGGAAATGGAGTTTGCACACTTAATCCAGGGTGATATGACTGTATCAGAATATGTCCGAAAATTCATTGAGTTGGGTTGGTATTCCCCTGAGAGCATGATTGATGAAGGCAGAAAGACAAAAAAGTTCGAGTGGGGCTTCTCTCCTGACATTAGACAGCAGTTGTATGTGTTCGACCTCAGTACTTACTTGGCCGTTCTGGCCAAGACACAGCTAGTGAAGAGAAACCTTCACATTTTTCCTCCAGCAGTAGAGAATCTCAGACCCTCGATTTCACACCACAAACCAGCACCCACTGCACCTGTTCAGCAGAACAAGAGACCTAGGCAGTGACCTAGGATCCTTATCAGATTCCGACAATAGGACGTGGTAGGATTTGTCAGCACTGCGACAAAAATCATGGGGACTGACCCTGCTATCGCCTCAACAATACTTGTCGTATATGTAGGAGTGTCCAGCATTAAGCGAGAGAGTGTCCGAAGAATCAGAACCAGGCTAGATTTCCTACCTAGGGTAGGACTTATAACCTCACTCGGCAAGATATAGAAGTCAATCCAGACGTGATACATGGTACATACACTATCTGTAATCATCTTGCACATGTTTTGATTGATACTGGTGTCTCACATTCATTTGTTTCACATACCTTTACACCAAACTTGAATGTATTACCTGAAAGACTTGATTTTGTGTTATTTGTGTCCACTCATGGGAGTAGGACACTATTAGGGGAGGTTATATACAAAACTTGCATAATAAATATAGCAGATAGGAAATTGAGTGCGGATCTAATAGAGATTGATACGGGGGACTTTGATGCAATCATAGGAATGAACTAGGTAGCAGCGTATCACACAACCGTAAATTATTTTCATAAAAAACTTGTATTTAACATTCCTAATGAAGAATCATTTACAAATTAATAAAATTCTTTAAATATTATTCCCTCATGCCAATCTTTCATATTATTAAGTGCTTTAACTCGGCTATTTTTTCTAACTAAGCAAACTTAAGAAATAAATTTGTATTCAAGAAATTTCGGTAGTTCGACACTTCCCGGATGTGTTTCCGGATGAACTACCCGAACTGCTAGTGGACAGAGAAGTTGAATTCACCATAAATCTTCAGCCAGACACCCAACCTATTTCGGTTGCCCCTTACCGCATGAGTCGTGTTGAAATGGAGGAGCTGAAAAAACAGATCAATGAATTGCAAAATAGTGAATTTATCAGACATAGTGTGTCACTTGGGGATGCCGGAGTCATATTTGCAAGAAAGGGGGATGAGACGTTAAGGTTATGTATTGACTACAGACGACTGAACAGGGTCATGATCAAGAACAAGTACCCATTCCCCAGGATTGATGACCTTTTTGATTAGTTGCAGGGTGCATAACTCTTTTCCAAAATAGACTTGCGTTCAAATTACCATGAGGTAAAGATCAAGGCAGAAGACATTTCCAAAACAGCTTTTCGAACTAGGTACGGACACTATAAGTTCTTAATCATACCATTTGGACTAATCAACGCACCAGCCATCTTCATGGATTTGATAAACAGGGTTTTCAGACAATTCCTGAATCAGTTCATCATTGTATTTATCGATGATATTCTGATCTATTCAAAAAGTAAAGAGAAACACGTTTACCATCTGACTCAGGTTTTCCAAGTTCTCAGAGAAAAAAAGTTGTATGCTAAGTTGAATAAGTGTGGGTTCTGACTTGAGCAGACTACCTTCCTAGGGCACATTATATCAAAGGACAAAGTGTCAGTGAACCCCCTAAAAGTTGAGGCAGTGCTCAGCTGGGAAAAATTAACCTCAGTCAAGAATATTCGTAACTTTCTGGGGATGACAAGTTATTACCGTAAGTTTGTGGAAGGATTTTCTATCCTATCTGCTCATTTGACTCGGCTCACAAAGAAGAACGTTAAGTTTGAGTTGAATGAAAACTGTGAAAAGAGTTTTTCAGAACTAAAGAAACGGTTGACTACTGCACCTGTGTTGACTTTGTTGAGCACGACAGGGGGATATACAGTTTATAGTGATGCCTCTTATCTGGAGTTGAGTTGTGTGCTGATGCAGCATAGGAAAGTCATATCCTATAGGTACAGACAGTTGAAGAGTTATGAGAAAAACTACTCCACCCATGACTTAAAATTTGCCGCGATTATCCACGCATTGAAGACTTGACGTCATTACATGTATGGGTAGACCTTTCAGATTTATAATGACCATAAGAGCTTGAAACACATATTCACTCAAAAAGATGTCAACATGCGTAAGAGAAAATGGATAGAACTCATCAAGAACTACGATTGCAACATATTGTATCACCTAGATAAGGGTAACGTGGTAGCCGACGCATTCAGCAGGAAAAATGTAGATATATTAGCTCACCTAATGGTTTCAGAATGTAGAACAATAAGCGTCGCACAACAGGTACGACTTTAGAACCTGAAGAGATTTACATGTTTGATCTATCTAACTGTTCAACCTGAGTTGATCTAGAGAATAAAGGAAGCCCAATCCGCCGATTCCACCCTACCAGCCCTCAAGAAAGACGCAGAACAGGGAGTAAATTCAGAATTTCGAGTCTCTGCAGATGAGTTGCTTAAATTTCAGGACATGATGTGTATTCCATGTGACAGTGAACTGAAAATGGACATCATGATCGAAATCCATAGCTCAAAGTTTGTCATGCATCATGAAAGCACTAAAATGTATCAAAATATGCGACCCTGATTTTGGTGGAACGGGATGAAAAGAGATGTGACCGACTTTGTTCCCAAGTGTTTGGTATGTCAGCAAGTCAAGACAGAACATCAATGCCCAAGTGGGCTACTCCAACCATTACCAATTCCGAAGTGAAAGTAGGAACACATCACAATAGATTTCGTGACAGGATTGCCTAGGACACGCTCGGGACATGATGTCATTTCGGTAATTGTTGACCACCTCACCAAATCTTCCCACTTCTTAGCCATCAAAATGACCGACCCTTTGAACAAGTTAGCAATAATGTATATCCGAGAAATAGTCAGGTTACATGAAGTGTTGGTGACAATAGTATCCGACAATGACTCTAGGTTCACTTCTCGGTTCTGGTATAGTTTTAGCAAGTCATGTGAACGAAACTGTTTCTTAGTACCGCATTCCACCCTAAGACCGATGGACAATTCACACACTGAAAAATATGCTCCGAGCTTGAATTCTTGACTTCGGAGGCCATTGGGATGATCATTTACCCCTAATAAAGTTTGTCTACAATAACAGCTAGCAAACAAGTATCGGCATGGCTCCGTATGATGCGTTATATGGCCGCCCATGCAGATTGACGATTTGTTGGGAAGAAATAGGTGATAGAAAATTGTTCAGTCCAGATCTTATGGAGGAGACTACAGCCAAAATAGTTAAGATTAGGAAGAACATTTAAACGGCTTAGAGCAGACAGAAGAGTTATGCAGATATTCAAAAAGGGATTTAGAATTTGAAAAAGGTGATCGAGTGTTTTTTAAGGTCATTTCTTTCAAGGGAATCAGTAAGTTTGGCAAGAGAGGGAAACTAAATCCCCGGTTTATTGGGCCATTTGAAATCTTAAACAGAATTGGCACTGCTGTCTACAGACTGACACTACCTCCAAAACTACCTAGGGTCCATAATGTCTTTCATGTGTCCATACCACGCAAGTACAACTCGGACCTCTTTCACGTCTTGGCCCACGAGTTTCTTTCACTTCAGGAGGATCTTTTCTACGAGAAGGTATTGGTAGGTATTATGTACCGAAAAAGCAGAGTACTTTGCAACCGAAAAATTTCCTTCGTTAAAGTCCTATGATAGAATCACACATACAGAGAAACTACATGGGAGCTAGAATCAGACTTTAGAGACAAGTATCCCCAACTGTTTGATTGAGTGAGAGAGAGACAAATTTAAGAGACCAAATTTCTTTTAAGGGTTGTAATAACTGGTTCCGAAATTTGGTCGGAGATTAATTTTAAAATTAAAATTAATATATAAAAATATAAATTTTAAATTGGTAAATTTCTATTTAATGTAAAATTAGGAAAAAAAATAGGTGTAGGATGAAATTGAAAACAATTTTGGGAAAAAAAAGGTGAAAATTTGAATTTAGGAGGTGTTTTTTTTTAAAAAAATAGAAACTATGGGTCAAAACGCAATTTAAGAAAAATATACCACGTAGGACTGGCCAGTTAGCAGGCCCACGAACCGGAGCGCACCGTTTGGCAATGCACGTTGACTCAGCGCCACGCGGGAGGCCACGCTGGCAATCTGCATGCCCGTGATCAGACAGCGCGGATGCGTTCCCGCTCGCGTGGGTGGTCCGGATCCGCTCCCTCCTCAAGTGCGATCGGACGGTCGCAATTAAACGCAATGAACAGCTCAAATTCGTTCCCTCTTTAAACGCAATTGTATGATTCATATCAAATCGCGATGAACGGTCTAGATTCATTTTCTCTTTAAACGCGATCAGACGGTCGAGATCAAATACGATGAACAGTTGAAATTAAAGAGAGATAGGTATAAATATCTCACTTCACACCGAATCCTAACCCTAGCTGCCAGCCTCTCCGCCAGAGAAAGGAGCCGACTGCCGCCCGCTGCCACGCTAGAGCCACATCCGACTGCCAAAAAAGGTAAAAATTCTCTTATTCGTTCGAAATTTTATTTTGCACACCCATATAACTAAATCGGAGCAAAAGGACCGGTGGATGAGACGGAAACCGTGGATAAAGTCTAGCGGCGCCGCCACGGAAAAAATTAAAAATCGCCTTCGATGAACCCCTTCCCGATTCCCGTCTTCTGCAATTTTTCCACAATTGTATTCATCATTCTATTTTCTACAGGTTGACCGAAGAAAAACGCTAACCGCAAAGGTGAGCCAGAGGAGCTGCTGCACCGGAGAATTCTACCGCCGATAAGTTTTTATTTTTTGACTTTTTTCGGCCAATTGAGTCCAATTAACGTATTTTCTCACAAGAATAAGTATAAAATCGGCCAAAATCAGCCAAAATTGACCAAAAATGGTCAACTTGAGGCAAACCACCTCTGCGAGCAGCAATATCGTCGCCGAAGCACGGCGGTGCCACCATGCCGAAATTCCGAAATTGACCGAAAAAAGTTTTTGACATCGATTTTGGATTTTTTGGGATATTTCTACATACTTGAAGCGTGTTTTAATCTCTGAAAGAAAATTCAGGGAATCTGGGGACTGCCAGTAAGCGCAGCTGAAAGTTGAGTATTTCGCATACCAATTCGGGTAAGAATCCATCACCTTATTCCCTATTATGAAATTGAAATCTAATTATAAATAATACGGTATTTTACATAATTTAAAAAATTTCGATAATTAATTACAGGTTGCTAATGGAATCGGAATCAGTTATTTATTACTGTTTGTCATATTTTAACGGATTGTTTAATATTATAGTTTTAAATGAATAATAATACACTAGAATTGGTAAGATGATTCAGTTATGTTTTCTTGATGCATGTATTGCTTGTCTTACGTGATTTACAGTTAAATTATAAAATTAAAAATTTATTGTAAACGGGAATTAATTGATTAAGTGAATGAATGAAAGGTAAGCTTACTGAATATCTTGAGAGATGGTGAACGGACCGGGTACATAAGGAACCCTATCGTGAATGTCGCCTCATACCAAATGAAGTATCGATGATTAGTATTTTGGCGCTCAAACCATATGAGGTATGGGGTCGGCCCATTTCACCTTCATACCGCATGAGATATTAAGGGATGACATTTTTAGCAGTCATACCGGAAAGAGTGTGGGGACGGTCGGTTAGTTGACAATTTTGAATAACGGTTCACGCGTAATGGGGACATCCCTATAAATCCTCATTGATACTAGTAGACAGATAAAAAGGAAAACTTATTATTCTCACTTTCTTGAATATGAAATTATGATGTTATTGAGTTATTGTCCCTATAGGTCGGTTTTGGAAATCTCGCTACGGTAAATATACAATAAATGATTTTATTTATGATAAATGAATTTACTTAAATTAAGAGTTCTATTATTTATTTTTATGATTTTTAGTAACTTTCATTTCTGTATCGGTGAGTAGCATGATATTCTTATTGGGCTAATGTACCTCACACTTTCATTAATAATTTGAAATCAAGAGAACCAAAATTCAGATCCCGATCAATAACAAGGTTATGAATAGTTCACCACCCGGACCCCCGTTAAAGGCTAGTGAAGGTCATTTTAAAATATCTAATTGTTTACTTTTCATTTATTTCTTAATTTTTCGCTTGTTCTTTTAGAATTGTCATTCCCATACCCTATTGGGTATTCTAAATTATTGTGTAAGGAATGTAAACTCTAATTCTATCATTTTACTTCCGCATTCAATTTATAATCTTATTTTTTTTAAAGTTCTGGACCGTTACAAATTCTTTGTCCTCATCAATGCCACATATTACAATCACAAGTCATAGTCTAAGGGCCACAAGGTCTAAGATTGCACTAACTTGAAGCCATCAAACTAGCACGTGCTATAGTTTGGAACATCTAGTAGACTCAAATTAGTAAATCCTAAAAGTTTTAAACCAAGTTATTAGAGTTCGTGTCTTAACAATATATATTCCTAATATGAGATTGGGTATCACAAAAACTTTCAAGTGGAGAGGGTTTGATGGAACCTCCTTTACAATGATGTGTAGGAAAAAAGAAGAAAAAGGTAGAAGAGGAAGATTTTGAGGTGAGTTTATGCCCCACTTAATCATGCGTCACCTCTTTTGATTTAAAATGGCTTACAATAAATAGAGAAATATATGGAGGACAAGTTTTACTCAACATAGAAAAAGATATAAGGGATAAGAAAAAAATTTGAGTTTTTAGAGTATTGCCTCCTCTTTTTTGCCATTAAATTTATGGTTGGAATATGTATTTTTCTGCCCAATCTTTGGGGCAACTATGCATTCAAGATAAAAAGACCAGGTTTTTGCAGAGAGAGAATATTTAATTGGTTTTTAGTTTTTTACTTTTTACTTTTAAATATAAAAATCATAGTTATTATTTTAATGGAAATAAAAAATCAGAAATTAAACAAATGTCTATGCTAATAAACATCATTCATGCAAAAGATGTCAATCACTTGCTACACGTGCATATTAACAACAATAATGGATTATAAACAGTCATTACGGTTTCCATCAACTCATCAGCTTTGTTGAACACAATAATTTAAAATAGTAGAGGAGCTTACTTAGGCTTTCAGCCAATACTTAATTATGTTTCTGAGCAAGGACAATTAAGCTCTTAATAAAATCATAGATCCTAAATATTCTTCAGATCCACAAATTCTATATTTTAAATGAGAACTTCGTTATCACAACCAAAAATGAGTCAAAATGGAATACTTCATCAAAAAAAAAAAAAAAAAGAACACAAGCCAAATATGCTCGGGCTCTTGGCCCATAAAAAATTTGGCCAACCTAATAATAAACTGATGAAAATGACATGTCATATAGGTATATAGAATTAATCCCTTAGTTTGCAAGAAAACTTAAATAGAAGTAATGTTATCAGTTGAATTGACCAAATGCATTGTTCAAACAGGGCCAATGAAATTATACAAGAAACTAACCTCATGGAACTCAAACATCCAGCACAAAAAGAATTAGGAATCTTTTCTTGCTTCTGCGTCATGATTTCTCCAAGGATTAAGAGCTTCTCTAATCACCTGAGCCTCCGAGGAACTTTCCCAAGCCCGCTTCTCTGACTCCAGAACGGTCACTTTGTCATCTTTGAGGTACGAAAACAACAGTTATGCTACAGTTTCGGCGAAAAACTTATTTTAAAAAGAGTTTCAACTACAGATTACTTCAAACAATGTGTTGGATGACTTTAATAGAATGCAACATGAGTTTCATCAAACAACATGGACAATTATTTGGCAAGTTAGTAATAATGATCAGGACGATGTGAAACAAAATCAACCAACTTCTCTTATCAAAAGTAAAACAGAATAAGCTAACGAGCTAAAGCATCTGTGCTGGAACCAACTTCAATATTCATTCAAATAATTCAGAATTCACAGCTTATACAACTGCAATCTTGCATCAGAAAGCTTCAAATTCTAAATACAAATTGTATTATTTCTATTTAGAGATTGTATTAGAAACCTATTCCTGAAACCACACTGCTCATCAAGGTCAAGTCATCTTTCTTGGACACTAAACTAAGAGCAGTATTGTGGAGTCTTGAAGTTTCTTCACTAAAAAGCTGTTTGCAAAGGTGAAAGTCAGGAGGAGTGCTAATTTATACTCATGTAACAAACCTGTTGGTAATGAAAATTAAGTGAACTTTTATTGAAGGTTGTGCACACAATGTGCAACACAAGGAAAGCAAATTGTCTGCTATATGTGAACAGACATGTCTCATAATATTCACAGACGCAGAAGAAAACAAAATCCAAATTATTGTTTTTTAAATAAGTAGATCATTGGACAATGCATTAGCATCAACTTTACTAGCATTTACATTGACTTTGGTTCAAAGCTCCAATTTTATGGGATGCTAATGAGAATATTTTACAAATAATTTAAATTTGAATGGAAATAGGAGTCTAATTTTAAGTTAATTCTATGTTTAATTCAAATTAACTGTTTTTATGTCAAAGAAGGAATACAAAATCCATAATTATATGAAATTGAAGGTAGGAATAAAGTTGATTTAGTTATCATCAAATATTTAAATTATAACTAACTTCACATATAAAATAACTAAGCTATTAGGAATAAAATGAGAAAAGAATAGGTTTGAACCAAACGCAACATTATTGAAGAGACCAAAAAAAGATAATTACCATAAAGATCCTTCAAATTAAGCTCTTTAAAGAAGAACAATAACATGCTGCAAATTTTTAATAGAGAGCAAAAAGAGGGGAAAATCAAATAACGAAGCAGAAAAGGAGGGTTCTCACACAGAAGCCAGTCTTAATCATGAACAACTCCATGGAACCTCCAACAAGTGCTGACCCAACAGCAATCTTCAAGTACCAATCCAGAAACTTTGTTTTCATTTTGCACTACATAAATAGTTTATGAAATTCAAATTTAACGAGAAAACTATTTTAAGACGAAAATTAGGTTACTGTTACAAGAACACATACATGATACCATTTGTAGAAACGTAACTTACATTTTTATAGAGTAGATGGAGAAATTGTTCAAGATTACTATTCCTTTAGATCTGGGCTCAGACTCTGTTCTATAATAGGTTCTGTTTTTCTCTTTCTTCCACGCCAATACTGAGTAATAATAGCAGAAGATTAAAGCATAAAAAAGAAATAAGTGATACGACTAATCATATTGAAGCCACTCCAACCAGGAGTTTATTTAAAATAATGAACTTTGTTTTGCAAAATTTATACAGTGAAAAATAAAAAAAAGCATTCTAAACATTTGGTGTATATTACAAAAGTATGATTCTATTTTGAAAATCTATAATAACCTAATTGATACTCAATTTGAGCGTTTAATGCCTTGAAAATATTAAATCTTAACAAGGATTGTCATAGATGCCCTTTATTTTTCTTTTCCAAATTCCATTATTAATTCGCTTCCTCCCTCTCCTCTCTCAAACAAGCAACTGAGAGCAGTTGGTTCACCTTTCCAGATTATTTTTCTCCTCCTCCAAAATGCCAATACCCTTTTTGTAGAATTGCATGTAAAGGTTTTTATTAATGAATTGAGACTTGAAACATACTATTATTGGCCATTTGAGCAAGTTATAAACTGAGTAAACCAATAATTGATATATATCCTGCACCAACACTATGGAAACATAAACCTGAAAAAAAAGAAGCAAATAACTAAAAACCATGACATTGCAACAGTAATAAAGTAGACACCTGAAGACAAGCATCAACAAAGCAATATGGTGATAACTTGAAAGGAAATTACACCGTCTGAGCAGGCCAGGAAAGAATTAAAGAAGTTAAGGGAATATAACTGCTTCAAAACTAACAGTTGTCCAAAAAAGACATCCGACTATAAGCGACACCAGCCAAGCAGAAAATACCAGAAAGAGAATATAAACTTTGTTTGATGCATTTCAACAAACATATAATATGCACTTTATCAAATATAACACCAATCCAAGCCTCCTTTTCATTGTTCTTTTTACTCATGATAGTCACAACCATTGCAGCTCTTGACCTTCAAGAGCTGCGAGCGCCATTGCCCAAAACCATGCCACAGAACAGAAGCTGCGGCAATCACAGCCTCATCAACTAACCAGTTAACCTAATTAAATACTCTGTTCTAAAACCCCCATGTCGCAAACCAATGAGCAAACTCTACATCTATTTCTCCTCTAATAGAAAAGAAACGACCCGATTCAAGATTTAATAAGAAGAAACAGGCATTTGAACTTGAATATTGCATAGCTATACATTTGAGAGGATGAGTTTAAGTTTGAAGAGAAATACCAGAACAGCAGAGCCGGGAACAGTGTATTCTTGTGATACAGCAACTAGCTTCAATTTTCAGGGAAAGGCTACAGAGTATAGCAACGGGGAACGGGTTGCCATATTTTTACATTAAATTAATTTAATTTAATTAAAAAATTAACAGTTTCTCATCATTCAGCAATATCAAAATCGGATTAAATTTGATCATTTCAATCATAAATATGTCTGTTAGATATATTTTACTGTTGATTCTTTAAAATTTGATAATCGAATTGATAAAAATCAATAAATTATATGATAAATTTAAATTAACTAATGAAATTTTAGTGTATTTATCTTATTTCTATAAATTTTAACAAGGAATTTTGATTTCTTAAATTTTCAATTATAACATAGAATTTTATTTAATATGTTTTTTATTTTTTTTATTTTTTAATGTGTCAAAATATTATACATTTTATTACCTCATTGTTAGCTTCAATGTGAAGTTTTAATTGTAAAATTTAAAATTATTATAATATCTTATATATTACTCAATTATAGATATTATAAATTATATCCTTATTTTCTTTTAAGCGAGTAGGAAGCAATCAGATGATCTGGCGCGTGGGAAGCAGAGAAACGAGAGGGACCTCCAACGCTGCAAAGGGACGAAAACGTACCTTCTCGTCATCTTCCAAGCATCTCCACCTGATCAAACCAGACAGCAGACCACCGTCCTCTTTGATAATCCCTCATTTTATTTTATAATAATTAATAAATAATTAACTGAAATTTACAGAGATTGTTTAGTAATTTTAATATTATTATTCGCCTGTTATTATCGCCTTCCACTACTAAAGATCTTTGTAGCTTCTATCTCTTTCTCTCTCTCTCTCTCAATCTTTGTTGGGTGTTTCTTTAAGAGTTTCTTTGGTCTTGATTGACTTTAATTCAATTACTTAATAATTTATCGAGATTTGTTCATGGGGGACTCAGTCAAGATTACAGCGCAAGCAACGCAAGCTGTCAGTAATGAAGTTGCCCAGGTTTCGTCTACTCAGGTACTTGCATAGTTAATTCTACTGTCTTCATTTCCACAGTTGCTGATATAGGGTTCATCGATTTGTTTAGCCTTGTATAAGATTTTAAGCTTTAGTGGCACTGACACTGTGTTAATTTGAGTTGGGTTCTGCTGAATCTTGGTGAATTTATGAGTGGTGAGTTTATGGGGGTTTCCTTTGTTTTTCTGACTTTTGGTTTATGCTATCATTTTAAGGAAGAATGGTAAAAGAGATTCTGCATTGATTGGGAGGATATATGTGGCTATCCGGTACCAATATGGCATTTGCTTCTGTAATTATGAGGGTTGTCATTTACTTGTTTGTATTGTGGAATCAAACTGTTCGTTTTGGGGTTAAGTATGCGAATATAGCAAGAGATGGTGAAGTTGTCATAATGTGGAATCAAATATTGTGTTTATTTGAGTTGGTATTTGAAAGATTATTGTGCAAATTCATTCACCAACGAACACCTAATTATCATAGTGGCTTTTTGAATCAACTATAGGTTTTTTTTTTCTTTTTTTTTTTTGGGGGGGGGGGGGGGGAGAGGGAAGAGAAAAGGAATGAAACTCCATTAGAATTTTTTATCTTATTTTGTTGTATGAAGATTCGATGGGATTAAAGCAGGTGAAACATAATTATCCCAAGAATGGTCCACGGAATGAGATAAAGAAACTTAAGGAAATGGCCTTCCTTATTAGATGCTAATGAAACGAAACTAGTTTACAAGATTCCCAGATCTTTAAATCAATAAAGAACTGACTGACCAGCTTGGTATATGACTGGTCATAGCCTTTTCAACTGCTCAAGAACATAAAATAATCATTCACATGATCAGATCTTGTTATTTTTCTGGATTTGCTTAGCCATACTTCTTTATTTAAATATGCCAATAATTGGTACTTGCCTAGTAGATTTTGTGGAATTTTGAAGTCCGTATGACCTAAAATGGTATTAAAATGCTCGTTACAACCAGGCTGCTCAACAAGTTGATGAACATTCAAATGGTGGAGTTTCAAATCCTGGGCCTAGTGGAAAGCACTCAGATCTTTCGCTTCAAATACCTCCTAGACCACTAGGCTTTGGTAGCCGTAGTGGAAAGGGTTTACTCCAGTCTCAAGGTTCCTCCCGAGGTAGTTCATCATCTGGAGGCTTCTTGCGGGGTTTAAGCTTCAAGAAAAAAGGTGCTCTAACTGATGGTGAGAGAAGCTTCCTCCTGAATCCAAGTTCCACAACAACTCCTGAAAGTCCTATGGCTGCTTTGAGATCTGCATTTTCTTGGAAACGATGTACTTCTCTTCCTGTTACACCTGCATCAAAGTTGTCCCCATCAATTACTATGCCTGACTCAGCAAGGATGCCTGGTGAACAAGTTAAATCAAATGTAAATTATCTGATTTATGTGGTTCTGCAAGGTTTATGAATTATCATATTAATCTCTTTCAGGCTATAAGAAAATTTACAAAATGATAAAAGATTTGAATAATAATGGTTTACTGATGGAATTCTTTTTTTTTTGAGAAGAATGGTTTATTGACAGAATAATTCACTATCGTGCAAGGTATATCCATTTGTCAAGGTTTGTTAGCTAGAAATTAGGCTTCTATTGCTTCACCTTCGCATATTATGGCCTGTTTAAACAAAATTGCATGACAATTCCATCTTGTTCACATTCTTTTAGAAAAATATTTGACGAAAAAATCAAATTGGTGCCTATTCTCTGCTCCTAATGGAGGTGAATGCTGTATGGTCACTTAGACCACTTCAAAGTGGATTGAATATTAGCCATATCTTGATGAGAATTTCAAGATGTTCATGGTCAATTTGTGCAGAAGGAGGGAGTCCATGCAGTAGTTTCAAGGTCCCTATCAGTGCCTGTGAGAAATGTTGTCATAGTTCGATCCATATCTTTTGATACGCGTAAAGAACATGCTTCAACAGACTCTAATGGTGGTATGCTTTGTTGCAAATACTATGAAATTTGTCTTGATTCAATCTTCATCTCATAAAGAGATAAAGTTGTATTAAAAGTTGCTATATTTGTGTAGTGTGGAGCAATAAATGTGATATTGATATCAATTTCAAAAGTTTGAGAAAGATCTAATTTAAATACTTGCTCCATTTATTGGAATTTGATTTGGAATAAACAATAGAATTTATATGTTTACATCAATTCTATTTATGTGTATGCACACTGATAAAATCTGATCTCTTTGTATGTTTTATACTATGCATTTCTTTCAACTTGAAGTTTCTTCTTGAGCTTTTAGGATCCTGAGATTGATTTAGGATTTTGAACTCAATGTTCTCTAAATTTCGTTGACTGCACAGAAAACTATATTGTGGTGAAGTTTCCTATTACAAGATTGCACTAAAGAAATTGGTAAATTGTTTAGGGAAGGATGATAGAACTACTTATTTGAAGTTATCTGCTCATTTTTTTTATTTTATTCTTTGTCTCTGTTTTTCCTTGGTAAGGCAGATCAGATTACTCCTCTTCCCACAGAAGGTGAAGATGAAGAAATAGCTGAAGAAGAAGCTGTATGCCGGATATGCTTAGATGCATGTGATGAAGGAAATACACTGAAAATGGAATGTAGTTGCAAAGGTGCCCTTAGACTTCTACATGAAGAATGTGCAGTTAAGTGGTTCACCACAAAAGGGAACAAAATTTGTGATGTTTGTAGAAAGGAGGTCCAAAACTTGCCCGTGACTTTGCTTCGGGTGCCCACCACTGTTCAAAGAGACAATAGACAGGAGCATAATTCACAGATTTCACGCTCGCAAGTAATTAGGTAATAATTTCTTGTGCCTCATAGTCATAGTTATAGTTTGTTATTAATTGTCATTTAGCGTCTACAACACATCTAAGATCAGCTTACTTAAATTTTCTCACTTTTAAGACATTCTCTTCAATTGTTCAGTATGAGCTGAGCTTCCTTTTCTCCGCTAATGTGCTGTCTTGGTCTTCAGCTTTTCTATGTTATCTTCTTTACATATTGGTCTTGAACAATTTTTTTTTTCAACCATGAGCTAACGGTAATTAGTTGCTACTGCATTACCCTTCTTGTCCACTTTTGCATATTCTAATGTATAAGTTATTGTGCAGTGCCTGGCAGGACTTTGTGGTGCTTGTATTAATTAGCACAATATGCTATTTCTTCTTCCTCGAGCAACTACTGGTATGCCAACAGAGCTTAATATTTGTGTACTATTTGCTTTTAAAATGTACGACTTGTATTCTCTATCTCTGTGATTCATTATTCATGGCCATTTAAAGGCCCATCTCATGGTTAATGATTATTACTTTATCCTGAAAGGAGGGATAATGAATGGTTTCGTTTATTGATTAATGTTATTGTCTTTTTTACATGTTCTTCTGCGCACTGAAACATAATTCTATATCTTGGTCCTTTTGTAGATTCATGAGATGAAGACTCAAGCAATCATCATTTCAGCGCCCTTTGCATTTACTTTGGGCCTCTTAGCATCTATATTTGCAATCATCCTAGGTAGATCTGTGCGACAGAAATAATCAGTTTCTAAATCTTTTGTGATTGTCTTAGTTATCTGTTTTAGCATACTTGCAGCAATCAAGGAGTATATATGGACATATGCAGCTCTTGAGTTTGCATTGGTGGCCATCATTGTCCACGTATTCTATACCATGGTAAGTTCTCCAATAAAATATTCTGCTTGTTGATTCTTGTTGAAAAAGTTTCAAATTTAAAGTGGAAAGGTCTAACGAGCAGGCCTTTGTCCAAATAGCGCCCCTTAAACTGGGGTAGACTATAGAAGGAAAGTCAGGGTTCAAATTGTGATCTTGTGTGAAAAAAGGTGGGGAGTGTTATTAACCGAAATGCATACAATTAACTTCTGATTAGTGGGCAGGCAGATTATCCTTATTGTTTGTATCAACTGCCTACTTCTGTTTCACATGAATCCGATTGTGAAGAATTGTTTCTCAGGAATTAGTGGGTTGTGGCTCTACTTCTATGTGGTTTGTTTAGATTAATTGTCTAAAGCAAAAAGCTGCATCCTCGTGGCTGTAAATAGATAAGTAAGAGCCATTTAGGTTCTGTTGTCTGTGCCTCTATGAACACAATTACGTTCCTCCAAATGCAAAATTCATTTT
The DNA here is from genome assembly GCF_000150535.2 of Carica papaya. The sequence continues at coordinate 1,541,184 of NW_019014676.1, forward strand.
TCTTTGAATGTCTAGTTAATCTTTATGTTATATGTTGGTTGCATAATTAACATCTTTAGGTTAAGTTTTGCCAAGTATTTTATCATTGAAGACAACTTACATATGGACTTGAAAAACACCTATTTAGGAATGACAATAAAGCAAGTGAATTCATTTACTTGTCCCAACCTTATCCAAATGGAGCAGCAAACAGATAAGTGACTGATAATAGGATGACTACGAGCAGAAAAAAATTTATTTTGCGGGTATAGGATGGACATGGACTTTAGAGCTTTCTCATTCCCTCTCGTCTTGTCCGCATGTCATGGTCACATTATATAAATATATATATATATTTCAAAACTTAATTTTGAATTTATATTTTTATTTTAAATTTATTAATTTGAATTGTACATGTTTTAAATTTTAAATTTCATATTAGCTTCATATTATTTGTGTGATACTAAAAATATCTTAAACTGTTTTTACTTTTAACTTGTATTATTTATATCTAAATTTTTATGAAGTAGAAAACTGAGGGTGACATGATTAGAAATATCCTCGTAGGATAAGTTTATTACTCCTTACCTGCTCTGGATATAAATGGGATAGTGGAGCTGGCGCGTAAGATTTCTAGTTTGACACTTCTTTCATAGTCATCAGTGCTCTGATGATGTTTTCTTTCCTTTTTTTTTTTTTTTTTTTTCACGAAAAGAGTTTTTTTTTTTTACGAAATGAGGGTTCTTAAGTCCACCAAGAGGGTGCAACCCAGTACAAAAGAATATACAGAATTTACATTCTCCTAAAGGAGAGAAGATCAAAGAGATCCAAAATATCAACACTATCAAAGATGCACTGCCCTTCAAGCAAAATAAGAAGAATTCTAAACTAATTTCTTGAGAAAAGGAAGTGAGGATGATGAGGGGAATCCTCCTCATTCAAGCATAGGGGCCTCCCTCATTTCATCAGATTATTCACAGTTATAATTCTGCCCCATGCTATCTCCCAAGAAAAAGATGCAATTCAGAACAAGGCTTTGGTTTTCCAAACTTGTTTCCAAGGAAAAACAATATAAAATGTTGACATCTTGATGGTTATTTATTCATGTTTTTTTTTTTCTAATCCATATATGATTTACATTACTCGAAGGATCTCGACTCTGTCTTGGTCCTCTCAAGTTTTGCTATTTAAGGATTCTATTCTAATTTTTTGTGCTTCGGATAACCTAACATTAATCCGTACTCTAAGTTCTCTCATCTGTGAGATGCCAAGTTCCATTAATCCGTACTCTAAGTGACATTCTATTGTGATTCATGAAAGTAAATTCCCCAATGTGATACTGACTTGAGATTTAACTTCCTTTGCAGCTTCATCTGAATGCTATATATGCCATACTACTGGCATCGGTTCTTGGTTTTGGGACAGCTATGGGCCTTAACTCATTATATATTCAGTATTTTGCTTGGCGTGTTCGTGTTACTCAGGACCCTAGTATGGCATGAATGGATATTACCTAAGAAAGCACCAGCAAAATTACATTTATGGAGATAGTTTTGTACATATTGCTAGCCAAGGGCTTTATATCAATTCAGCTTGGAGAGCATTCTCGCTATTCTATTGGTATTTTAAATTTTTGTTTGAGAGAACAACTTCTAAGGAATTTTACAAGTTAAAATGGAAAAGAGAGAGGCCATCAGAGAGATACATGGCTTGCTGTGCTTGCTTGACATCCGGAGTTCATATTTTACATTTGCATTTCCAGTATTTCACATGACAAAGGCAATTAAGTACGCAAGAAGAAAATGCGAGCATTATAAAATTTAAGGGTAAACTATATAGTACTAATAAACTTTTAGCATACATCTGCATGTGTCTGTGTTCGTAAAAATTTGCACACACAAACTCAAAATAAATTAGAATAAAGAAAACTGAAATGCTATAAAAATAGCCTAAAAATTTTAATGGTTAAATGAGCAACGATTAAAAAACTAAATCTAAAGTAGTAATTGATACAAACGTGGAAACACTAAATTAATTTACTCAAGTTATTATGCCTCTAACGTTAACAAATCAATGTAAAAAAATGGATGACATATAAAAAGCATAGTAAAGATGTACATTCTTACACTTTTCAAACGTACATAAACATACGTACGTTCTTATATTTTTTTACTCCACTTCTATCCAAGAGAAAATAAACCTACCCAACCATGAACTATAAAGATGTTTGGGTGCGCAGTACAAAAAAGAGACTTTCAAAATGAGAACAAATAGGAGAGAAATTGGATCATAATTATTTATTACTTGTCACAGTGAGGAGCTTGCCACTATTATTTTTTAGCCAGATTGTAGATTACATGCTCTGAACTGTGAAACTAGTGTTGACAAGTCCTACCGTGTCCTGTTGTTGGAATCTGAGGAGGAGTCTGAGTCATTGGCGTAGATCTCTTGTTCTGCTGAACATGTGCAGTAGGGGCTGGTCTGCGGTGTGAAACGGGGAGCCTGAAGTTTCCTACTGCTTGAGGAAAAATGCAAAGGTTCCTCTCCACTAGTACTTTGCCCAGAACAGTCGAGTAAGTATTGAGCTCGAATACATACAGCTACTGTCTGATCTCATGACGGAGGCCCCACTCGAACCTTCTTATCTTTCTACCTTCATCCATCATACTCTCAAAGGAATATCAGTCCAATTCTAGGAATTTTCGGGTATATTCTGATACAGTCATGTCACCCTGGACTAGGTGTGCAAACTCTATTTCTTTCAGATGTCGAAGATGCTCTAAGAGGTACTCTACATTAAAGGCCATCAAGAATTGTTCCCAAGTGACTGGAACGGGCATGGTGGGCTGCTTGAGTTACCACTAGCGGTCTGTCTCTCCCACTAGCATGTAGGTGGCAAGTACGACTTGCTGTTCGAGAATCACTCCAAGAGTCGTGAAGACCTTCTCTGTCTCAGCTAACCAGTACTCGATCTCTTCAAAGGAGGATTCTCCTGCAAAAGTAGATGAGTTTAGTCTTTTATACCTCTCAATGTAGTCTGTGTCCATCATGGGAGGAACTGGGTCCTGTAGAAGAGGGATTTGATTGTGCTGATGATGGACCGGATGACCCTGTGGTGGTACTGGATGATACAGTGGAAGCACCAGATTATACTGTGGTGGTGCCGTGTGATGCAGTTAGGGCACCGGGCTATACTGTAGTGGTGCCGGGTGATACTTTGGTTGGAGCACCAGATCATATTGTGGTGGTGCTGGATGGTACTGTGGAGGAGTAGGGTCGTACCAGGGTGGTTTAAGATCCTACTGCTGCAGGGGTCGCTCAATTTATGGTAGCGGGGGAGGGTCAGGTAGCTCATTCCTTTCCTCCTAGGCTTGTTGGCAGCGATGAGTCTCTTCAGCATTTCAAATAATCGGTCAACATCCTCTCGAAGAAAACCCTCCCGGGTTGCTCGGTTTAGTGGGGGTCTTCCTTTCCTCATCTGTCTGTACCTGCATTTCATAAAAAATGGTTGAGTAATAATTCATTCTTTGGTGTTTTCTACGGTTTTTGTGTAAGGAATGGTTCTGAGAAACGCGACTCTGATACCAACTGTAACAACTTGAACTTGAAAGGAAGTAAATATAAATTAAGTGCGGAAGCAAATAAATAGTGTTAGGGTTTACATTCCTTACACAATAATTCTGAATACTCAATAGGGTTACGGAAATGACCCTTCTAAAAACACAACTAATAATTAAGGAAATAAATGAAAAATAAACAAACTGAACGTCATACTCGCAACCCTCTTGTGGATCAGGATCTGGATCTTGGTCATTTTGACCTGAAATGATTAATAAAAGAGTAAGCTACACTAACTCAGCAAGAATGTCACACTACTCACCGATACAGAAATAAAGGTTGGTAAAAATTATGAAAAAAACTAATGGAGCTCTTATTTTAAGTAAGTTCATTTATCATAAATAAAATTATTTATTGTACACTTACCGTATCGAAATTTCCAAAACTGACCTATGGAGGCGATAACATAACAATATCATAATCTCATATTCAATTAATCAAAACAACAACTTTTCTTTTTAACCAGCCTATTGGTATCCCTTGGGGTCCATAGGGATGTCCCCATTATGCGTGAACCCTTATTCAATATTTTTAATTAATCGGCCGTCCCCATACCTCATTTGATATGAGAGCAAAAAATATCATCCCTCAATACTCTGTCCGGCATAAGGGTGAAACGGGTCATCTCCGTATCTCATCCAGTATGAACACCAAAACACCAATCATCAATACTCCGTCCGGTATGAGGCAATATTCACGGTAGGGTTCTCTATGTGCCCGATCCGTCCACTATTTCCCAGGATATCCTGTAAAACTATCATTCATCCATTCAGTCAATCAAGAAATTTCTCGTTTATATTTAATTTTTCAGTTTTTCAATTTAACTATGAATCATGCAAAACAAGCAATACATGCATCAAAGGACACAAACGAATTCTCATACCAATTTTATTATATTATCATGCATTCAAAACTACAAAATCAATCAATTAATTAAAACATGACAAATAGTAATAAATAATCGGTTCAAACTCTATTAGTAATCTTTAATTTTTGATATTTTTAAATCACGCAAAATATCAAATTATTTATAATTAGACTTCAATTTCATAACAGGGAATAGGGTGAGGGATTCTTACCCGAATCGGTGTCCGAACGCTAAACTTTCAGTTACGCATAGTAGCGGTCCTCGGGTTCACTGATTTTTTTTTTTTTTGAGATTAAAACACATTCTAAATACTTAAAAATACTTTAAAAATTCAAAATCGGTATTAGAAACCCTTTCTGGCCAATTTCGGGATTCCGGCACGACAGTGTCGCCATGTTCTGGCAACGGCACTACCGTACGCCATGACAGTTTGCCTCGGGTTGACCGTTTTCGATCAGTTTCGACTGATTCAACCTATTTTATACTCCTCTATGTGAGAAAACACGTTAAGAGACCTCAATTGGCCTAAAAAAATCGAAAAACAGAGACTTACCGGCAACAGAATTTTCAGTGCGGTGACTCTGCCGACTCACCTTCGTAGTTAGGTGTTTTACTTCGATCAACCTGTAGAAAAAGGAATGATAATTATAATGGTGAAAAAATTATACGAAACGAGAATCGGAAAGAGACTCATCGGATGCAGTTTTCAATTTTTTCCGCAGCAGCGCTGCCGGACTTTACCTGCAGTTTTCAGCTCATCCGTCAGTCATTTTACTCCAATTTGGCCATACGGGTGTTCAAAATCGAATTTCGAGCAAATAAATTTTTTTTTTACCTCTTTTGGTGTCGGAGGTGGCTCCGGCACAGTGGCGGGAGGCGGTCGGCTCCCTTCCCGACGATTGGTTCTTCTTCTCCAGCAGGGAGATCTGGTGTCCAGGGTTTGGGTTTAGTGTGAAGTGGGATATTTATATTCGTTTTTTTTTTTTAATTTAGGTCGTTCATCGCATTTGATCTGTACCGTCCAATCGCGTTTAAATAAGAAGTGAATCTGAACTGTTCATCGCGATTTGATCTGTACCGTACGATCGCATTTAAAAGGAGAACAGATCCGGATCGTCCACACGTGCAGGAACAAATCTGGACCTTCTGATTACGATCACGCGGATTGCCAGCGTGGCCTTGCCACGCGACAGACTCCGATTTGTCGCGACTACTGATTGGGCGTCTTACGTGACATATTTTTTATAAATTACGTTTTGACCCTCAATTTTTGATTTTTCTTTCAAAAACATCCCCAAAATTCAAATTTTTACCATTTTTTTTTAAAATTATTTTCAATTTCATCATACACTTATTTTTTTTCCTAATTTTTATATTAAATAAAAATTTATAAATTAAAAAATAAATTTTTATATATTAATTTTAAATTTATTTAAAATTAATTAAGGATATTACATGGTACCTGTCATAGAATATTTACATGTTAGGAGAATGATGAGTGCCAAAAGTTTGTCGCCAAAAAAGTACTTCAATGATTGCAATTGATGCAAAACGTGTAAAAATCACATTATCTCTTCTGGCCTTGTCGGATTTTTAACCTAAGTACTTTGTTATGCTTCATCGGCAAGATTCAGTGCTTGGGTTTCACCAACTTGATTAAGCACTTGGGTTTCACCACCTAGATAAAGGACTTGGGTTTTGCAGGCATACGCCAACTTGTTTTCCAATTGCATCACTGAGGCAACATAGTCAAACAAAGGCAACATAAACATTCAGAAAATCGTAAAAATAGCAAGCAAGAAACTATTGGTAGGCCATTACAAAAGTGATGGAAATACTAAAGTTTCACCTCCTAAGGCCTCCAAGAAAAATAAAAGACAGAACAAACTTGGACAGAAGTCAAGAAGAAGTTCAGTATGTAACTATGATTATCGATGATGAAGGTGGTGGACATTGAGAACCAAAGAGCTGGATCTCGTAACAGGCAGAGGTGACATTTTGCCTGCTCCAATCAGTCCAATTCCAGCATTCCTACCACCAAAAGGAGCCATTTCAATTCAGCTCCAAACAAAGAAGTGAAAGCCTAACGTAAATTACCCATTTGTCCACATCATAGAAGGAGCAGACAACCATAAAAATTTATAAGGAATAGAACCCCAGAAAAAAAAAAAAAAAAGAAAAGGAAGATACTAAGATACCAGTAAAAGACAAGTAATATAGAGAGTGGATAAATTTGGGTTAGGGATGGGGTGGAGAGTGAATGAGAATAAAGAGGAGAATTTTGGAGCTGAAGTTTTTAACTGAGGATAGTTGAAATTTAACCCTGGTGATCCTCAAAAAGGAAGCACAGAGTTTCAAATGTTTCAAGCCTATTCTCTTCTATGTCATAATTTAGGAAAGAATATTTTTCATTTTTGGAGGGGAACGAGGGTGAAATATTCTCATTCATTTCCATTACTGGAAACAGTTCCAATCAAAATAAATTTCCATTCTTTTCTCTGTCTTCCCTTCTTCCAAATGCACCATTAAAGATCATTAGTTAGGCTTGGGTTGGAAGATGTAAGGATCAGCTTGTGGTATTTCACCTGGTATAGAACACATGCATTAGATTTCCTTCACTTCTTAAAGCCACTATAGCATTGATTTCTTATTTGAAAATCAAGGCAGCATAAAATGTTTGACAACTCTTCTGTGTATATATGTGAAGTGTTCCCAGCTACAAATGTTGTCACCTTATTTCTCAACTCAATCCAACTACAACCAGGCATTTTCTTTATTCCTTGATCCACCATTGATTTCCTTATCATCTCTGCTTCATTCCATTGCTCGCTTGCACAGTACAAATTTGACAGTAACACGTAGCTCATCTCTCTATCAGGCTCTAAAATCTTTAAATCTTCCCCAATATAAGTCCCTGTTTTAACATCCCCATGTGCAGAACATGCTCCCAGCAGGACTTCACAGGAGGTGGCTCTGGCATTACCTGCGAGAGAATACCTTTTAGTCAACTCCTTTGCTTCTGCTAAATACCCTCCTCGACCAAGCATATCCACCATGCAAGCTACATGATCTGCTTCATGTGGAAGCTTGTAAACTGTCTCCATTAGTTTGAAAAAGGCTTTCCCTTTCTCTATAAGCCCTGAGTGACTGCAAGTCATCAATAACCCAATGAAGGTCACTCTGTCTGGTTTCACTCCAGATGCTACCACATCTTCGTAGAGTTGCAGAGCTTGGGTAGTCAATCCATGCATCCCAAACCCAAACAGCATTGCATTCCAAGATACCAGATCCTTGTCAAGAATATCATGAAATGCCCAGCTTGAACCTTCAATATCCCCACACTTAGCATACATGTTAATCAAGCCATTGCCAACATATGCATGAACAAGAAAACCGTTTTGAACCACACAAGCATGGACCATTCTGCCTAGCCCTAGAACAGCCAAACTTGAGCACGCATAAAGCGCAGCTCCAAATGTGAAATCATCAGGAAGTACCCCACTTTTTATCATATCAACAAAAAATGTAAGAGCTTGTTCTGCAGCCCCACTTCTGGCATACCCTGCTATCATAGATGTCCAAGAAACAACATTCTTATCAGGTGCTTTCTGAAACACATTAAATGCTTCATGGATGTCTCCCATTTTCATATGGGCATCGATAATAGCATTCCAAGACACCTGGGTGAGTGTCCCAATTGATTCAATCTCCTCCATAGCTTCAGTTTGGCATCCTAATTTTGCATAAAAACTCAAAATTGAATTCTTCACCTCCACTGCCACATTCCAACCAGTTTTCACAATAAAAGCATGCACCACGCATCCATACAAAAACTCAAATGATTCAGCACAAGCATGCATTAGGGAACTAAAAGTGCAATGATCAGGTGAACAATTACTATTTTGCATCCCCCTGAATAAATCCAAAC
>NW_019014676.1:1555031-1566179 GCF_000150535.2 Carica papaya
CAGATAACCTTTCAAGGAAGGATGGGAACCAGAGGATGACCAACAAGTCTGCAAAATTTTCCATAGTAACTAGAAGATGACCATATAAAAAAAAGTCAAGAGTTTCGAACCATCTGTTTTTTAAAATATTAAAACCATTAGTGTCGTCGACCCCCTCAAAAGTCCTCCTATTTATTTCCTTCCAAACAACCCAAAAGATAGTAAACGGGATAAAGTTCATATGTTTTCTTCCGCCTCTAATGCCCTTCCATGTTCAAACTTCTTTCCTCACCGAACCCATCATCACTCAACTTACACCCAACAGCCCATAAACTATAATCCATAACTCATAGACCACCAGACAATGCAGTAACACATGCTTACAAGTCTCCTCATCCTTCTTGTAGAGAAAACAGGTGTTAATCAAAATATTTCCCCTTTTCTCCAGGTTGTCAATGGTTAAGAAACATTCCCAACTACCCTCCCAAGCAAAAAAAGAAATCCGAGAAGGGATTCTGGTCTTCCATATCTGTCTGACAAGAAAGCAAGTACCATCATCACTATACTTGTACAGCTTTGTGTTGGAAAATTTAACCAAAAATTATCCGGTGTGTCTAAGGCTCCAAAGGGGAGAATCAGTACTGTTCTCCAGTTATATGCAAGATAATTTCTGAAGTAACTCCTCATATTCGTCAATCTTCTAATCGTTAAGTAATCTCGATACCAAGACCTGCCACTCCTTCCCTCTACTGCTATTCACCGCAAGAGAGTCACATATTTTAATGTTTTTCTGTTGTACTATTGTATAATTATGAGGGAAATGTGCCATCAAAGTATCCTCTTCCATCCACTTATCCTCCCAATATCTCACTCTATTTCCCCTTCCCACCTTCCACTTTGTACACTCCAGGAAGTTGACTTTTCTTTGGATGAGCTTCTTCCACAGACTTCTGCCATATGGTCTTGAGCTTTCTCTAGTGAAACAACCCCAGTCATCGATGTCAAATTTTACTGAAATTATTCTTCTCCACAAATCATCTTCCTCTGTTAGGCTAAATGGTATAATATACCCTTCTTATGTAATTAATAGTATTTTATTTTGTTATTCATAAAATCTGTATATATAAGGCCCTATATTATTCAATAAAAAACATACTTCATTCTCCACACTAAGTTCTATGCACATCCCTAGGATGCGACACACTCCTTGAACAGTGGTGCAATTGTGCAACCTTGGTGCAATCCTGGGACCTAGGTTCATTCCCAGGTTCGAAAAACGTTCCCAAAGCCAAGAAACATCCTTGGCCCGTGTTGCATTCATGATAGTCGAGAATGGTTCCAAATCCCAAGCACAAATCTCGCACAACCCCGAGTCTTCACTTGATACACTATTACAGCAACTCAAGTAAATTAAATCAATACTGAATTAGCAGTTAACCACACAATATCCTTTCCTTTAAATCATTGGAGATCAACTGATCAACTTTTTGTTTTTGACAGCCCCAACCTCCGTAATCTTCCTCTTCAAACTACATGTCATTGGTGATTCTATCTCACTGTATTAACACCAAACTAATATAAAAAAGCAATTTACTATTCAAACCTTACCATAAGTGCGATTAGCGATCACAACCCTAGCTCCCTTTTGTTTTGCACCATAACCGAGTGCCTTGCCAGCACCACCGGCACCAATTACCACAAACAGCTTACCAGCTAATGGTGAACCAGCTGCACTATTAGCATTACCTGAAGCTGTCAACAAAGATGAACAGGACTTAGCACCATTTCCAAAATTGCTCTAGAGGAACATTCATAGAAAGTTCAGAAAAAAACGGAAGGAACCTTGCAATCGGTCCTCAATAGCAGAAATAGCACCAACGTAGTCGGTATTGTAACCAAGTAACTTCCCATCATTATATCTCCTTATGATACAATTGACAGCTCCTATTGACTGCAAGATATTGATAATATTCATGGGTATAAACTAAAGAAATGGGAACAACTCAGATTAGAAGCTCCAGATACTAAGATATTCTCAAATACCTTTGCCACTGGATCAACCTCATCACAGGATTTCATTGCAGCCTCTTTGTGAGGAATTGTGCAACTGCATGTGATAAAAGTTATTTTGTCACTTAAGTATAATAAATAAATTATTGGTAACATTTTCTGTAAATGAAAAAGATGACAATGAATTCCAACAAACTGAACCATATAATTAAATATGCTGGAATATTTCCCTTGTCACTCTAAACCGATGAGAGATTCACAAAGTTTTCCCATCAAAGACAAAAATAAATAGAAAGATGTCGTTTATTTAGTGATGAACGAAGAACTCTATCGAAGAGAAAGATAATGCACAAAATAGGAGAGGATATGACATCCCTTGCCCCAAAAAGAACATAGCAAGAAAAATTAAAAAAAAAATAGAAAACCTTAAGGCAAAAATAAAAATCTAATCCCTATGCATTTGAAAGTGATGATTGAAGATTCTGCATCAAGTTCCAACTAGATGACCTTAACGAATAAAATTTGCCCCTCCTACTAACACTTTATGCTCCTTGGTCCTCCCAATGACCCTTTTTTTTAAAATAAAAGAGAAAGAGTATTATTATGCGAAAAGATACCAAGGGGATAAAACACAAAATTATAAGTCGATCAGATAGTTCATGACAACTCCAATATCTTCCCAATCTACTATGTCATGACCAAGCAAAATAGAACCAAAAGTATGAAACCATCTATCTCTAATATTTACAATATATGTTTCAATACTCTCAAAAACTCTAACATTCCTCTCCCTCCAAACAACCCACATAATAGAAATTGGAATAAGGAATAAATTTTTTTTCTTTTTACATAAATCAGCCCACGTCCACAACTCCTTGCTAACACTACCCGCCATGGCCCACTTCATCTCCATAATCCCATACACGTAGTCCCAAATTCTGTAGACCAGAGGACAATGACGTAACAAGTGATTGCATGATTCTTCATCTGCCTTGCACATGTAACACCTATTAGTTATTATCATTATTACCATATCTCTTTTTCTCAACATATCAATGGTCAAGATTTTTTCTGTAACAGCTTCCCAAATGATAAAAAGTCATTCGAGGCGGTGCTTTTGACCTCCAAATTTGCTTAAACGGTGCTGTCTTGGCATTCTCCTCACCATTTTTGACAATAAAATTATAGTAGGACTTCACCAAAAAACCTCTTTTCTTGTCCGATTTTCAGATTCTTGTCTTTCAAATTACCCATCTTAAAAACAGCAAGCCACCGATGCAGATTACAGAATTCTACCTCTTCTTCCTCCTTTAAATTTCTTCTAACCCCTCCCCCCCCCAGCCTTCTCCCTTCTCAAACGTTTTCTCCACAAGAATATCCCTCTCACTAGCAATCTCAAAGATCCTCGGGAATTTATCTTTCAATTTGAAGTCACCAGCCCACTCATCCTTGCAGAATTTAATTTCGACCTCATTACCTAGCAATCTCAATGACCCATAAGGTAGAATAGGTGAAAATCTCTAGAGTAGGAGGATGTTACGATCCCTACTGATGAATCGCATCATGGGACAATTTAAAACGAAATCAGTAGGTATAATTGTAGCATAGAAACTTACTCTTCATTGATATTAATACTTAGACGCAAGGCTGCCTTCATCCCACAGCAGAGGATATATACAAATAGGAGCAGTTAATTCTATAATTTTGAATTTCCAGAATTGCCTAAACTGTCCTCGTCTTATAACAGACTTATTTCCTACGCTAATACACAATTAACACTTATTTAAACACTTACATAGAGATTACATAATAAACATTAAAACTAACACATATAGATAGGCAATTACACAGGATTGCTCATCCTTGTGTTCAGGAACTATTTTGTTCCTAAATGAGAACAAACCTACTCAACCACAGATCAAAAAGAAATAAAAACTCAAGTAAGCAGAATTGAAGCCAACAATAAAGAAAAGATGATAATTGCTCTTCAAACATTGATAATACATTAAACAAATGTCAGGAGAAAGAGCTCTATGAGGTCTCCAAGTGTGGGGAATACCATTGGCATAATCCTCTTCAGAATAACAGTTCAAGCAAAAAGTTTAACCCAGGGGGAGCTTTCACTTTTCAGAAAATATGACATGGAGAACTGAAACGGATATCAAGATTGCCAATGAGAAATTCCAAAAAAGGATTTACAAGTGCAAACACCAGATTGCTCACAGCTAGGTCCAGCAATCAGGGCAATGGGGTAAAAAACTGCCAAGAGTATCCATCAAAGACATCAAATAAATTGTTTCTCTACCATCTTATGTAAAAAAAAAAAGAAATTCCATGAAACTTGACCATCAAGGCAATTAAATAAGAAAATAGAGATAGAAGCAAAATTCATGGAGCAGAGATGATATAGGCAAGGAAAAGGGCAGCCAAGGCAACTTTCCCCTCTAAAATCACATAAAGAAACATTGGTCTTGATAATAGGAGCAAGGAAACATCAGATCTCATAGTATTAAATCAATGTAGTATATTCGACATGTAACAAATCCTATGTTTTAACCTGAATCCAGCAAAATCTGGGGATGAATAAGTCCAGAGAAAATTTGCAATGTCATCGACCAACAAATGCACATAAACGCCATTGAAACCCACTGACTTGAATGCCTCATTGTGTAAAGCAGGTGATTTGCTGTGACTAACAGGCTTCCCAATAATCCCATATACTTTTGTATCAGGGCCTATCTGTCTGAAATTGTACAGATACAATAGATCCTTTATTGTCGGTTGACCAGGAGCTGAAACTATTCCAGCCTCAAGGGTTCCAAAAGTGAGATAACCACCAAATTTTGCACAAAGTATTCGTGAAATCAAACCTCTTTCTCCCATAACAAGTCCAATTACTGGAACCTGAAATTTTTTAACTGAAAGAATAAATTAACAAATTTTTACCATATAAAAAATCTGATAAACCATAAATCAGACGCTTTGGTGTTTAGCACAGTAGAGAAGGCTGCACTCCTGCTGTAAGATTCCAATTCACAGTGAGAAGCTAAAAATTAACTTAAAAGCTTGTAAACCACTGGCATGCCACATATACTGCTTACTTGAGAATGCACAGTTATTTGGAAAATGCGTGCCACATCAGTGATGTCCAAAGCAGTTGTCGCAATCTTCACTATGTCAGCTCCAGTTGATTGTATTTTTGCAACAAGGTTACTGAGATCCTCAGCAGATGGAGTATTCTGGTAGTTGTGAGAGGAAACAATGACTTTGAATTTCTCAGGCTTCTTTTCATATATAGAGTTCACGAACTCACCAGCAACCTTCACAAAAAGTAATTAGATCTGTAAAAAATGTTGTTCAGGTTTCAAAATCTAACTGCAAAGTTTAATGATATGATTTTTTTTTTTGAGATAAAAAGAGTGAGAAATATATTTATGAGACACCAAGAAAGTGCCCCCCGTATACAAAAAATTTACAAGCGGTTAGTAAGTATATCTACAAAGACCACAAAATCGTCAGGACTATAAAAATCATGTTCCAAAACCATAAAACCAAAAAAATGAATCCATCTATCTTTAATTTTGACAAGCGGTTCTTGTTTCTTTCTTTCCAAATTATCCACAAAATGGATAAAGGGATGAGACACAAGACATCATGATCATTTCTCAGCCCCTCCCAAGCTAATAGTTCAGATCTAACCGTTCCCGCCATAACTAAACTGATGCTGAGAAGACCATAAACAGAGGACCAGAGACCGTAGGTGAAAGGACATTCAATCAGGAGGTGGTTACATGATTCAGCATTGCGCTTGCAGAGAAAACATCTGTTCACCAGGGTTATTTCACATTTCATCAGATTATCCACTGTCAGGATACGTTCTTTATCTGCTTCCCAAGCAAAAAAGGAGATACGAGTTGGAGCTTTAGATTTCCACGCAATTTTAACAGGGAAAATCTCCTGGTTCAACCTGCTGTACCTTAACAGATGGCTGTAGAAGGATTCAATGGAAAAAGAACCTTAATAACATGATGTCTTCTCTCACTTTGTGTAGGGGGAGCTGTATACCCTTGGGTGAATCTGGATCTTTAACTGTTCCCCTAGTCTAATATCATGGAATTAAGTAGGGAAGCTCGGCAAGTAATACCTCACAAAAAGATATACAATGAAAAATTATATAAATAGATCTTAGAAGAAAGATACCAAAGTTTCACATTCCTCCAAGTACTTTTTCCTAAGAATACATTCCTTTAAATGCTATAGAGCTTTTACATTTCACATTAAAACTATTCATTGAAACATACAAAGAGTTTTATATTCCATATGACTTCATATAAATTGATGAAGAGGAGGAAAGCTATGGGATTATGAGAATAAAAAGCTAAGAAAAAGAGAAATTTCCAACTTGTCAAAAGTTTCGTAATGGTGCATTAATAGAAACACCAGGATGGATTACTAAGAAATTTACGACCCTGGATGTACATATATCCAAGACTCAAGCATCTTATAATTTGTCTAAGATATTATAAGCTAATGAAACATTGATCAAGAACCACAATTTTGATTTCTACAGTGTTAGAATTTTTAATCAGGTGTCAGCCCCCTCATCTTTTCCACAAAGTGTCTTTAAGATTGTCTGAAGCAATTGACTTAAATCTATGATACCTAGGTTTGGAGTTTGTCTAGGCAATTCTATGAGTTATTTATGATTTCTAGTTTTTTATAATCATTCAAAGAAATTTCCAGAAACTATAATCTTTAAGGTGTGAATCAATTGATTTTAAATTAAGATATCCTAGGCATGATATCCAGGTTGGGAATAGTCCACTCAAGAACTGTTCATAGCCTAAAATGGCATCACAATTCCTAAGTAGGCAAATCATCTCAAATTGACCTACATGAAATGTCCTAAAACTAAAAAGAAATAAGGTCTATAAAACTAATAAGACAATAAACAAAAAGATGACTCAGCAACAAAGTAATAACTAGAGGATAAAAATAATCAAAAATGAAAAAAAACAGTTGCTTGACAGTCAAGTTGCTAAAGTATATCGATATTAAAAAATGCACCCCTATGGCTCACTATGATTAAGATTAACATATAATTTTCAACCTGACAAGCCACCAACTTTCTAACAAGTTCTGTGAATTTCACATCTGAAATTATTATCGTCTCCATAACAGAAAGAAAGAGAAACCAGCCTTTTCAGAGAGAGAGAGAGAGAGAGAGGAAACTTATACAAGTTCTATGAATTTCACATCTTAAACTATTATCAAGTCTCCATAATAGAAAGAAAGAGAAAGCAACCCTTTCAAAGAGAGAGAGGAGCTTAGACAAGTTCTATGAATTTTACATCTTAGATTATTATCAAGTCCCCATAATAGATATATACGTGTGTATATATAAATAGAGAGAGTAAGTAACCTGAAGCTCCACATCAACATAATCAGCTCCCAACTCCATGGCCAATCGGAGTGTATTTAATCGCTCCTTTTCATCACCATCATACTGACCACCCTCCCATTTTGGTCTAGAAACATGAAAAGAATCAGTGTCCCAATCTTGGAGCTGTCTAAAAGATGTAACGACATAATAATTCTGGAAATGCAATGGATAACTCTGACTAAGATAAGCAGACAACAAAAATTTCTTAAAATTGGAAGATAAGAAACCAATTTAACTTTAGTTGTCAATATGGTCAGATATCTGGAATATTACAAAAGAAAAATTAACAGCAAAAAATATTACTAGCAAAATGCAGTATCATAAAAAAGGATTATCCATGCTGTAGCGCACAATGAATTCATTTATTCTGGTGAAAATTTTGGAAGCATATAAAGCAAAAAGATGCTCACAGGCACACCAAAGAAAATATGAAACAACTCTAGATAATCCAAAATTTTTCATCAATTAGGATCATTCTTCTTTCATATTAGAGCACATGCATTCCCTGTCCTTCGACTACGAAATCACCTTAAAAATAGCTAAATCGTCCAAATACCAACAAAGCTTCAGAATCACCTCAAATATAACTGTTAAAGACAATGAAAATCTAGCTCCAGCACATGCTGATTTGACACAATATAGAAAAATTCAGTGAGTAAAATGTTGACTTAAGCATATGCAATTTAGATATTGAAGAACAGGGCCCAAATTCCACAGACTAAATGATATCTCCACCAGATAAATGAAATGTAAAGACTGAGAAAAGCATAAATAGAAATCAAAGTGCATCATCACTATCATACCAGGAAAGTTTGAGATCACTGATGAACTGGAACCATGACGTAAAGGCACAAAAAAGAAGAGGTATTCAAAAGAAGCTATTCCTGTTATTGCCATCTATCCTCTCTCTCTCTCTCTCAATCTCTTTCTCTCTCTTTCAGGTGAAGGAACCCAAATTTGTAAGGGTGTCTGAACATTTGTTTTGTATAGCTTCCTCAAACCAAGCATTATATAGCTTATAGTACAAATTCAGATTGGTGAATTACTGACATTAAGTTACAATATTCAGAAAATAGCAGGACAAATCCAAATACCACCATTGAAAGCCAACTTGAAGTCTATATCTATATAATTCAGGGGAGTTTGTTTCATTGAAGAAATATGAACAAGGAGCTGAAACAAACTTGACAAAAATCCAACAAACTAAAGTCTAAAACTCATATGTAATGCTGATAATAATAAATTGATCACTAAAAATTTATGCAGTCTACATACCATAAAATCTGAACTAAAATGGAAAATCATAATCAAAGTTACAAACCTGTAGGTGAAGAGAGTGGGCAAAGGGCATTCTGTAATTATGGTCTTAAGATCGTCGAGAGGACTAAAGCTCTTTAAACTATCTAATCGAATTTCCACAAGGTCAGCACCACTAGCTTTAGCTTTACCAGCGTCGATCACCATCTTATCTACAGATTCCGCCATTATAGGAACACAAATCAAAGTCGCGTTCCTGCTGATATCTCCACCTTCCATTCTTTGGTCAGAAGAAGCTGAAGCAAGCTAAAAATGTCCAAGAAAAATGATCGATAGAGTGAGATTTGCGACAATGCCAAAAAAATATCCACCTGCTAGTAAACAAATGTATATAAGATTTGAATGGTGTCTCAGTAAAGACGCCTTCCCTTATCTTTTTCCCCTTAATAATTATAGTTTCTAGGGAAATCAAATAGAAGCTAAACAGTAATGAGGAAAAAAAACCCGAAAAGACAAATAAACGTCGGAAATGCATGTAGGCAAATAAAAATAAAACGAAACGAAGAGGAGAAAGTTATCCAATTTTCTTCACTTTTCGTCATTTACATACTTCAATTTATCGAAAAATATACATAAAATCTTCTCTTTCCAGAAGAAAAGAAAAGAATAAAGAGATCGACAAATCTTTATTAAAAGCAACGAGAGCTGGCAAGATCCAAACTGCCTGGAAATGAAAATGAAACAACAAGAGTATCCAAATTATCTTACAAGCTCTTGCTGATTTTTCTCAGTAACCAAACAGAAATAAAGAAAGAAGAGTAGAAATCAAGCGGAAGAAGGTTTTACCAAACCGCTGCTAGTCTCCATTTTGCAAACTAGAGTTGAATGTGCAGCGCCTGCAAGGAGCCTTGCTTTTTGAAGTCTGCGGTTCGGTGAGTTTGGTGGTTGGTGGCGTTTGTGGTCGGGGGTTGGTGAGTGGACGATGCCAACGCTTTCAGCAATTCCATAATATTTCCATGTGAAAATAATAACAATTAAATTTATTAACTACCCTTTTTAATTAAATTTACAAATTATTTTGAGAAAACAGACATGAAGCTAAATAGCCAAATATTCAGCAATTTTTATAAATTTATAAATTATGTAATTCACCTAAAAAAAAATCACAAATATAATAAATTTACTCATACTGAATTTGAATTAATACAAAAATAAATTATTAATTTGTTGAGAATAATATTTTTGTTTTGTCTGTTATAATTATCTTAGTTTATTATACAAGATAAAAAAAACTATCCAAATTACTGATAAATAACTTATATTATTTATCATATTCAATAAACTTAATTTTTAGTGATTTTTATTTTAACTTTCATAAAATTTATTTTAGAAATTCAAGAAAAAAATAAAACAAATATTACTTAATATAATTAAAAAAAAATAAATGTGTCAGCATGTCTTGCAACTAAATGTCATGAAATTAGGTACTGTTTTACCGTACAAAATTCTCAGTAAAATTTCTGTTGTTTTTCATGTGAAAACTAACTTGAGAATAACCTTTTTAAAAATAAGCTGGCATATTCATCTTGGAGTTCATACGAATCGATTTTTATCAACTGACTTTGTTACTTAAAAAGTCTAGGCAAACAAGCATATTCCTACATGAATTATCTGGCAGTAGTTCTACAGAGTGTAACACGTCCACGGCTGAAAATGAAGAATATTCAACGTTAAAAGATGGAGATGACACTTCCCCATGGAAGAATATAAGCAGATTTCGTCTAACTTAATGGCAATGTGTATTCACACACACACACACATATATGTATACTTGTAAAAAAAGTTCATTAAGTATCCAGGGCGTTAAAGTATCAGCGATTGTCCCATATGAGAGTGCATAGCTAACTACTGAAGCAGGAATTACAACTATACATTAAAACTTCATATCCTAATATAATTAATCATCTTCTGCTTCTATTCAATCTTCCATCTCCTTTTCCTCTGTTGCAAAGATGGATGAAGATAGAGTTTCGTCTTTGCAGTCAGGATCTCTCTTTCCTCTTTCAGATATACTGAGACACCAACTAGAACCTCCTATTTCAATTAGTCATTTGCATTTTCTTCCTCTACTGCTGCTGAAGACTTGGACTCTGCAGCATCTCCAGAAGTATTTTCTACTTCTGTTGCTAAGGATGATGAAGGCAAAGCCATGTTTTCCACTTCATTTTCAGTTACAGTCCCACCATCATGAGATCTTTCAAACTCTTTTGGTTCCCCCAACACAGCTGAGTTGCTAATAAGAACCCTCTCTGAAGATGAAGGCAGAACCCCGGCCTCCGATATATTCTCTGTCGCAACAGCACTGAGCTCTACCACATCAGTGTGATCTTCTTTTTCAGTTTTTGAATCTTCCGGGTTCCTCCAGTATCATGGATGTTGCTGCAGAAGAAGCCGAACAT
>NW_019014676.1:1615235-1629988 GCF_000150535.2 Carica papaya
AGTGTGATAGGTATTATGTTATACAGTTCATATATATATTTTCATGATGATGATGATGTTATTACTTTCGTATATTGTTTTATGAATTTCACCGAGGTAAGTAAATGGTAAAGGTTTTATTTTCGATAAAAGGATTTGTTGTAAATTATGCTCCATTGGTCTTTTTGTGTTTTCTACCCACCTTTACCTCCGTGACGGTGAGATATCATGATGTCTTTACTGGGCTAGTGTAGCTCATTCTTTATTTAATCATTTCAGATCAAGAGGACATCGTTCCCGAGCCGCTTCCGCAGGAGGACGACGAAGGGGACGCCTAAGGACTCCATAGTTACATTCGTAGTTTTTACTTTCAAGTTTCTCCTTTAGGTAGTTTAATCTTTTATATTTTGTGAGTACGTTTTGGTTTTAGTGTAAGGGATGTTATTCAAAATTTGACTTTGCTTCCGCATTTGATATTTATAATACAAATTCCATTATGAATTACCGGGGCTGTTACAGTTGGTATCAGAGTCGCATTTCCTCGGACCCATCCCTTACACTAATGTGCCTTAGAGAAATACTCACCGATATATTGTTACTCAATCATTCCTTGTGAATGCAGGAACACAGAAATGAGGAGAGGAAGGCCCCCACTAAACCGAGCGGCCCCAGATAATTCAATTCGGGAGGATCTAGATAGACTATTCGAGATGGTGGAGGCTTTCGCAGCTGCCCAGCGAAGGCAAGAGGAGAGAAGGGAGTTACCGGGACCTCCTCCGTCCGCTACAGCAGGCTGATCCCGAGCCACCCCGGCAGGAGCCTGTTCCTCCACGATACCACCCGGCACCACAGCCGCGGTTCGATCCGGTACCACAGCCACAGTACCAAGAGGTGCCGCCACAGCACATTCCAGTGCCCCCACCACATCAGCAGGCGCCACCACAGGGTCCCCCAGTTCACCCTCAGCCGGCCCCAGTCCCTCTACCTCGGGACCCCGCTCCCTCCTTGATCGACCCCGACTTCATAGAGAGGTACAGGAGACTGAACCCTTCTACTTTTTCAGGGGGATCCTCGTTCGAAGAGGCCCAATACTGGCTGGTAGAGACTGAGAGAGCTTTTAAGACCTTGGGAGTAGTTCCTGAGCAGAGGGCTGCCATTGCCTCCTACATGCTGGTAGGGGAAGCAGTACGCTGGTGGGAGCTCAAGCGGGCCACCTTGCCTCTACCAGTTACTTGGGAGCAGTTCTTAGCGGCCTTCCATGCAGAGTATCTCCCTAAACACATCCAACATTTAAAGGAAATGGAATTTGCTCAATTGGTACAAGGTAATATGACAGTGTCGGAGTATGCCCGCAAGTTCCTGGAGCTGGGCCGACATGCCCCGGAGACATTGTTGGATGAGGGCCGAAAGGCCAGGAAATTCCAGTGGGGCCTTCGCCCGGCGATCAGATAGCACTTATTAGTGATGGAGCTCGAGACATATTCGGCAGTCCTAGCAAAGGCGCAGATCATAGAAAGGAGCTTCGACACCCGCCCTCAGCTAGCGGGAAGTTCCCGACCCTCAGCCTCGCTCCGCAGGCCAGCACCTACCATGTCTGTCCAACCCAGTAAGAGGCTCAGACCTGCCGTCCAGGCCCCTCCTCAGGCTATGGGGGCAGCACGTGGGAAGATCTGCCAGTACTGCGGCAGGGATCATGGGGACCGACCCTGCTACCGCCTCAACAACACCTGTCGCATATGCGGTAGTGCCCAGCACTATGTGAGGGAGTGCCCTAGGAACCAGAATCAAAGGAGGCCTCCAATCCAGGGCAGAGTTTACAACCTTACCTAGAGGGATGCCGACGCAGACCCGAACGTGGTACATGGTATGTATACTATCTCTGGCCACATTGCTCATATTTTGTTTGATACTGGTGCATCACATTCTTTTATTTCACATGTTCTTGCTTCCAAAATTTGTGTATCACCTGATAGACTTGATTCATTATTGCTTGTATCTACCGCTGGGGGGGAGACATTGCTAGGAGAGGTTGTCTACAGGGCATGTGCCGTGGAGATAGCAGATAGAAAATTGAGGGTAGACCTGATAGGATTAGACACAGGGGATTTTGATGTAATCCTAGGAATGGATTGGCTAGCGGCGTATCACGCCACCATAGACTGCTTTAATAAAAAGATTGTATTTAATCATCCCAACGAGGATCCATTTACAAGTTAATAAAATTATTCGGTACTGATTTTCCCTAATGACAAATTCTTTTCTTCTTAATTCCCAGTGCCTTGATATTGTATTTTCCCTAAGTAGGTAAACCCAAGAAAGAAGTTTGTATCCAAGAGATTCCAGTAGTCCGAGACTTTCCAGATGTATTTTCGGATGAACTGCCCGGTCTACCAGGGGACAGAGAGGTCGAGTTCACCATAGACTTACAGCCAGGAACCCAGCCCATCTCGGTAGCTCCTTACCGAATGAGCCGCATCGAGATGGAAGAGCTAAGGAAACAAATCACTGAGCTACAAAACAGTGGCTTCATTAGACACAACATTTCCCCATGGGGTGCCGGGGTTACTTTTGCAAAGAAAGGGGATGGAACGCTGAGACTGTGTATTGATTATAGAAGGATAAACAAGGTAACAATTAAGAACAAGTACCCTCTTCCCCGGATTGATGACCTTTTCGATTAGTTACAGGGTGCACAGGTCTTTTCTAAAATAGATCTACGATCAGGTTACCATCAAGTAAAAGTGAGAGCAGAAGACATCCCCAAGACGGCCTTACGAACCAGGTACGGACACTATGAGTTCCTGGTTATGCCGTTTGGGCTAACCAACGCCCCGGCCATCTTTATGGACCTAATGAACAGAATCTTCAGAGAATTCTTGGACCAATTTGTCATCGTGTTCATCGATGATATCTTAGTCTACTCAAAAAGTAGGGAAGAACATGCTTGTCATCTTGCCCAAGTCCTACAGGTACTCAGGGAAAAGAAGTTGTATGCGAAGTTGAGCAAGTGTGGGTTTTGGCTCGAACAAACTGCCTTCCTAGGACATGTTATATCGAAGGAAGGGGTGTCGGTGAACCCCGAAAAGGTTGAAGCGGTACTTGGTTGGGAAAGGCTGACAACAGTTAAGGAAATTCGCAGTTTCCTAGGGATGGCAGGTTATTACCGCCGGTTTGTCGAAGGGTTCTCTAGTCTAGCAGCTCCTCTAACCCGACTCACAAAGAAGAATACAAGGTTTGAATGGAATGAGAACTGCGAGAGGAGTTTTTCAGAGTTGAAGAAGCGACTGACTACTGCACCAGTGCTGGCTCTACCGAGTGGATCAGGAGGGTACACAGTTTATAGTGATGCCTCCTATCTGGGCCTGGGTTGTGTCCTAATGCAGCATGGAAAGGTTATAGCATATGGGTATAGACAGCTAAAGAATCATGAAAAGAACTATCCTACCCATGACTTGGAGCTTGCCGCCATCATACACGCCTGAAAAATCTGGCGCCATTATTTGTATGGAGAGACCTTTCAGATCTACACCGATCATAAGAGTTTGAAGCATATCTTCACCCAGAAGGATCTTAACATGCGTCAGAGAAGGTGGATAGAACTCCTCAAGGACTATGATTGTGACATCCTATACCATCCAGGTAAGGGCAACGTGGTGGCCGATGCCCTCAGCAGGAAAAGTGCAGGCACCCTAGCCCATCTGATGGTTTTAGAATGTAGGTCCATTTGGGCTACACAGCAGGTTCGCCTGCGAGACCTGAAGAGAGTCATATGTTTGGGCCACCTAGCAGTCCAACCCGAGTTAATCCAAAGAATAAAGGAAGCCCAGTCAGTCGACCCCGCCCTAATAACCCGCAAGAAGAGTGCAGAACAGGGAGTGAGCTCAGAATTTCATATCTCCGCCGACGGATTAATTCGTTTCAGGGACAGAGTGTGTGTCCCAGACGACAGTGAGTTAAGAAGAGACATCATGACAGAGTCCCATAGTTCAAGGTTCGCCATGCATCCAGGAAGTACGAAAATGTACCAAACTATGCGACCTCGGTTCTGGTGGAATGGGATGAAGAGAGATATAGCCGACTTTGTATCTAAGTGCTTGGTATGTCAGCAGGTCAAAGCAGAACATCAACGCCCGGGCGGGTTACTTCAGCCTTTACCGATTCCAGAGTGGAAGTGGGAACATATCACCATGGACTTCGTATCGGGACTACCCAAGGCACGATCGGGACAAGATGCTATATGGGTAATTGTTGACCGACTCACTAAGTCTTCCCACTTCCTGGCCATCAGAATGACTGATCCTTTGGACAAGTTGGCAAGAATGTATATCCGGGAGGTAGTCAGACTGCATGGAGTTCCAGTAACAGTGGTACCCGACAGGGATCCCAGATTCACTTCTCGGTTTTGGAATAGTTTCCAGCAAGCTATGGGAACAAAGCTGTCTCTTAGTACTGCTTTCCACCCCCAAACCGATGGACAATCAGAGAGGACAATTCGTACGCTGGAGGATATGCTCCGAGCTTATGTCCTTGACTCCGGGGGCCATTGGGACGACCACCTACCCCTGATAGAGTTTGCTTACAACAACAGTTACCAAGCAAGCATCGGCATGGCCCCATACGAGGCGCTATACGGGCGTCCGTGCAGGTCGCCGATCTGTTGGGAAGAAGTGGGCGATAGAAGATTGTTTGGCCCGGATTTGGTAGAAGAAACCACGTCCAAGATAGTTAAGATCAAGAAGAACATCCAGACAGCTCAAAGTAGGCAGAAGAGTTATGCCGATACCCGGAGAAGAGACCTGGCCTTTGAGAAAGGCGACCGGGTGTTTCTTAAAGTCACCTCCTTCAAGGGAATTAGTAGGTTCGACAGGAGGGGAAAATTAAACCTCAGATATATTGGACCCTTTGAAATCTTAGACAAGATTTGTACCACTGCCTACAGACTTGCACTGCCTCCTGAGCTCTCCCGGGTTCATAATGTGTTTCATGTATCTATGCTACGTAAGTACAATCCGGACCTTTCTCATGTCTTGGCTCACGAACCGCTTCCACTCCGAGAGGACTTGTCTTATGAAGAAGTACCGGTCAGTATCACGGACCGAGAAAGCAGAATACTCCGCAACCGGGAAATATCATTTGTAAAAGTCATGTGGCAGAACCACACGCCCAGGGAGGCGACTTGGGAACTGGAATCAGAATTTAGGGCCCAATATCCTCATCTGTTTGATCAAGAGTAATGAGGCAAATTTGGGGACCAAATTTCTTTATGGGGGGGAGAGTTGTAGCGCCCGGACCGAGAAGAAAAAAAAAGCCACGTCGGCAGCCACGTCAGCAGGCCCGGTCAGCAGTCCCGGCCAAACGGGACCTGCCACGTGGCAAAACCACGTAGTTCCAAAAAAGGGCCACGTTGGCGATCCGCGTGGGCGCGATCGGATAGGCCAGATCAAGCGTGCGATCGGACGGCCCAGATTTAAACGCACGGACGGCCCAGATTTAATCAAAAACGGACGGCCCAAATTAAAACAAAATGGACGGCTGAGATCAAAAGGCAAGGGGTTATAAATAGAACCCCCACACCAGACCACAAACCCTAGCCGCCTGCCGCTCGTCGGAAAAGACGAACCAGAAGCCGGCCGCCGCCACCCGCCGCCGCACCGGAGGAACTTCCGACCGCCGATCGAGGTAAATTTCGTACCCCCGACTCGTTTTTCCACGCTGATTCCTCCTGTGGCCAAATCGGAGCCAAAATTCCTGCCAAACGGCCGGAATGCACGGCCAAAGCCCAGCGGCACCGCCGCGCCCTTCTCGATTTTTGCCTCCGATGAGGCCCTTCCCGGCCTCCGTTTGATGCAAATTTTATATCACCGTGATCACCACTCTTTTCTCTACAGGTTGACTGGAGCCGAATCACCAAAACACGAACCTCGCCGGAGAGCCGCCGCACCCGAGAGCGCGGCCGCCGGTAAGCTCCGTTTTTCCGTGATTTTTTTGCCAATCGACTGGTTCTTTTGCTTCGATTTGGTCATAGGAGTGTTTAAAATCGAATTTCGAGCAAATAAAACTTTTTTTTACCTCTTTTGTCGGTCAAAAATGGCTCCGGTACAACAGCGAGCGGCAGACGGCTCCCTTCCCGGTGGCTGGCTCTTCTTCTCTGGCGGGGGTGTCTGGCGGATAGAGTTAGGGTTTGGTGTGAAGAGAGTTATTTATATCCGTCTTCTTTTAATTTGACCCGTTTATCGCGTTTGATATGTACCGTTCGATCACGATTAAATAGGGAGGGAATTTGGACTGTTCATCGCGATTTGATCTGAGCCATACGATCGTATTTAACTAGGAAGTGGATTTGTACTGTTCATCTTGTTTAATCGTGACTGTCCGATCGCATCTGAGGAGGGAACAGATCTGGACCGTCCGTGCGCGTGAGAACAAATCCGGGCCGTCTGATTGCTACGCGGATTGCTTGGATGGCATCCCACGTGGTACCGCATCAACATGACTTACCACGTGGCCTACTTCGGTTCGTCGGAACTGCTGGCTGGGCGTTCTACGTGACATAATTTTTTAAATTATGTTTCGACCCCCAATTTCTGATTTTTTTTTCAAAAACATCCACAGAACCCAAATTTGATCCCTTTTTTCAAAAATTATTTTCAGTTTCATCCTCCATTTAATTTTCTTCATTTTTACCTTAAATAAAAATTAAAAAATTTTAAAATTATATTTATTCATTAATTTTAATTTCAATTAAAATTAATTAGGGCATTACAACTCTCCCCCCTCTTAAAAGAAATTTGATCTTTCAAATTTGTCTATCTCTCACTCAATCAAACAATCGGGGATATTGGATTTTAAAGTCTAATTCTAGCTCTTATATGGTCTCTCTCGGTGTGTGATTCTGCCATAGGACCTTAACAAAGAAAATTTTCCAGTTACACAGTACTCTAGTCTTTCGGTCCACAATACCGACCAATACTTTCTCGTATGACAGATTCTCGTAGTGTGAAAGAGGCTCATAGGCCAAGACATGAGATGAGTCCGGGTTGTACTTGCGTAGCATGGACACATGAAATACATTATAGACCCTGAAAAGTTCTGGAGGCAATACCAGTCTGTAGGCGGCAGTACCAATTCGGTATAAGATTTATAATTCTATTCCATGTCCTTTTACTAAATAAAATAATTATTTATCTAGTTGTTATATTTATATTTATATCAAATCAATATATTCTTATCATTATTATTTAGAATTATTAAATTAAATTTCAAAATAATTTAATATTTATTATAATATGATTTTTTGATATTTTTTATTATAATTTGATCATTAACATTTCTTATTTATTTCAAATTCAAAATTTTTTGATCTCATAATTAAAAATTTAAAATGGTTAAATCATTCCACTCACTTTAAAAAAATAATAATTTTAACTAATTAATTAAATTAATAACAATGCTGTAACGGCCCCGGAAACTCCAAATTAGATAAATTATAAATTTAGTGTGGAAGCAAAATAATAAATTTGGGTTTACATTCCTTAGACAATAATTCAGATTACCTATTAGGGCTACGTGAATGACCATTTTAAAAGAAATAACAAAAAAATCAAAGAAATAAACAGAAAATAAATAACTGGGCATCCTACTCGAAACCCTCTTGTGGATTGGGTTCTGGATCCTAGTACTCTTGATCTGAAATAATTAATGAAATAATGAGCTACACTACCCAAATAAGAATATCACGTTACTTACTGATACAGATATGAAAGTTGGTAGAAATTATAAAAATAATTAATGGAGCTCTTAATTTAAGAAAATTCGTTTTCATAAATAAAACTACTTACCGCATACTTAACGTAGCGAGATTTCTAAAAAAAATCTATAGACTCAATAACATAATACATATCATAATTTTATTTGCCATCAGTCGGAGCAACAACTTTTTCTTTTTTCTATCTACTGGTATCCATAGGGCCCATAGGGATGTCTCCACTATGCGTGAACTTTTTTTTTTTTTTAACATTTTCAATTAACGGGTCGTCCTCATACCCCGTCCAATATGAATGCCAAAAGATACCATCCCTCAATACTCTGTCTGGTATAATGGTGAAACGCACCATCTCTATACTCTGTCTAGTATAAGTGCCAAATTACCAAATCTCGATACCCCATCCGGTATGAGGTAACGTTCACAGTAGGATTTTCTATATACCTGATCCGTCCACCATCTGTAACGGCCCCAGAATTTAAAAAAAAATGCATATAAAATTTCTAAGTGCGGAAAGAAAATAAAATAGATTATAGTTAACATCTCTTATACAATAACTAAAACGTATTAAACGTATGAAAGAATAAGATAACTAAAGTAAATACTAGAAATGAATACTATAAGGAAAACTATAAAATCTTTAGGCATCTACTCGCCGTCTTCCTGTGGAACGGGCTCGGGAACCAAGTCTTCCTGATCTGAAATGGTTAAGTAAGGAATGAGCTACACTAGTTCAGTAAAGATGTCACACTATTTCACTATCACAAAATTAAAGATTGGTAGAAAATAAAAATGACAAATTGAGCATAATTTATAATAAATTCATTTATCAATCATAAAACCCTTTACTATCCACTTACCTCAGTGGGATTCATGAAAACAACTTATGAAAACAATAACATTATAATATCAGAAAATTATACGCACTCTGTAAAATAACACATGTCATACTTTTAATATTTTAATCATTAGACAACAAATTTCCTCTTTTATCAGCCTCCTAGTATCTATGGGGAACCATAGGGGTTCTCGCTACACGTGAACCATTCACTTTAACAACTTAATTCCAGGGTTGTCCCCATACCCCGTTCGGTATGGACGCCAAAACAATAAACCTCATTACCCCATTTGGTATGAGGGTGAAGCGGGCCGTCCCTACACCCCGTCCGGTATAAGCGTCAAAACATTTAAAGTCTCCATATCCCGTCCGGTATGAGAGACAACGTTCCCGGTAGGGTTCCTTATGGACCGACCCGGCCCATCCACCATTTCCCAGGATATCTAGTGAGGCTGTCGACTTATCCATTTATTAACTCACATACCTTTTCTATTCTTTTCTTAGTTTTATGTTTCTCACATAATCATGAATATTTAAACTAGTAACGAGCATCCAACAAGGCAGGCATATTATAAGATTCACAAAATCAAGCCATAATGAAGTAAACAGAGATTCATGCATTCAAAACCATAAAATAAATAGATCAGATACAATAATGCATTTAAAACTGTAAAATAAGTAAAACAGCAACTAACCGAAAATATGTCAGATTCGGGCTCCAATAGCAACTTTAACTAATTATATATATCTATTAATTCATAAAATGCCGTTTTATCATTTATTAAGCTTTAATACCGTGATAGAAAATAGGGTGAGAGATCCTTACTTGATTCAGAGTCTAAGACCGAGTTTTTTCACTGCGGCTACGGGCTGTCCCTAAATTCCCTAAATTTTTTTCGGAGAACTGAAACACACTTCTGGTATCTACACGTGTCCCCAAATAACTCAAAAGCAAACCCAGGGCCTCTTCAGCCAATTTTGGAATTCCGGCACGATGGCTCCGCCGTGCTCCGGCGACGACGCCGCCACAAGTGGTGGCAATACGCATTGAGTTGGCCGTTTTTGGCCGAATTTGGCCAAACTTGCATTGGTTCATGTGATAAAACACACGTAGGGCCCTCGGTGGAAAAAAAAAGACAAAAAATTGAGACTTACCGGCAGCGGAGTTCTCAGGTGCGGCGGCTCCTCCGGCTCGAGTTGCAGTTTGGTGTTTTGCTCCGGTCAACTTGTAGAGGAAAGGACGGTGGTCACACTGGTAGAAAAATTACATCAAACGGGAATCGGGAAGGGCCTCATTGGAGGCAAAAATCGAGGAATCCCGCGATGGCAACGCTGGGCTTCGGCGGCATTTTCTTGCCAATTGGCCGGTGGCTTGGCTCCGATTTGGCCACAGGTGGGTTTAGAATCGAAATCCGAGCAAAAGAAATTTTTTTTACCTCGTTTGGCAGTCGGAAAGTGCTCCGTTGCGGCGGCGGGTGGCGACGTTCGATTCCTTCGGTGGCTGGGCTGTCTTATCCGGCGAGGGCTCTGACGGCTAGGGTTTGGGTTTGGGTGTGAATGAGATTATTTATAACATTTCGCTTTTAATCTGAGCCGTCCATCGCGATTTAATCGGGACCGTCCAATCGCGATTAAATCGGAAATGAATCTGGACCGTCCATCACGATGTGATCTTGGCCGTCCGAAATTTTAAAGGAAATATATATAAAATTTCTATGTGCAGAAGCGAAATAAAATAGATTATGATTAACATCTCTTACACAATAACCAAAACGTATTAAACATATCAAAGAATAAGTTAACTAAAGTAAATACTAGAAATGAATACTATAAGGAAAACTATAAAATCTTTAGGTATCTACTCGCCATCTTCCTGCGGAACGGGATCGGGAACCAAGTCCTCCTGATCTGAAATGGTTAAGTATGGAATAAACTATACTAGCCCAGTAAAGATGTCACACTATCTCACTCTCATAGAATTAAAGGTTGGTAGAAAACAAAAACGACCAATGGAGCATAATTTATAACAAATTCATTTATCAATAATAAAATCTTTTACTGTCCACTAACCTCGGTGAGATTCATGAAAACAACTTATGAAAACAGTAACATTATAATATCACTAAATCATACGCACTCTGTAACATAACACATGTCATACTTTTAATATTTCAATCATCATGCAATAAATTTCCTCTTTTACTAGCCTACCAGTATCCATTGAGATCCATAGGGGTCCCCGCTACACGTGAACCATTCACTTTAATAACTTAATTCCAGGGCTATCCTCATACCCCGTCCGGTATGGGTGCCAAAACCATAAATCTCAATACCCCGTCCGGTATGAGGGTGAAGCGAGCCGTCTCCATACTCCATCTGGTATGAGTGCCAAAATATTTAAAGTCTCCATACCCCGTTCGGTATGAGAGACAATGTCCCTGGTAGGGTTCCCTATGGACCCGGTCCGTCCACCATCTCTCAGTATATCTAGTGAGGTTGTTGACTTATCCATTTATCAACTCACATACCTTTTCTATTTTTCCTTAGTTTTCTATTTTACACATAATCATGAATATTTAAAACCAGTAACGAGCATCCAACAATGCAGATATATCATCGGATTCACAAAATCAAGCCATAATGAAGTAAACAGAGATTCATGCATTCAAAACCATAAAATAAATAGATTAGATACCATAATGCATTTAAAACTGTAAAATAACTAAAACAGCAACTGACCGAAAATATATCAAATTCAGGCTCTATCAGCAACCTTAATTAATTATACATATCTATTAATCCATAAAATACTGTTTTATCATTTATTAAGCTTTAATGCCGTGATAAGAAATAGGGTGAGTGATCCTTACTTGATTCGGAGTCTAAGACTAGTTTTTTTCACTGCACCTATGAGTTGTCCATAGATTTCCTTATTTTTTTTTGGAAACTGAAACACACTTCCGTTACCTACACGTGTCCCCAAATAACTCAAAATCAGACCCAGGGCCTATTCGGCCAATTTCAGAATTCTGGCACGGCAGCTCCGCCGTGCTCCGGCGTCTGGCAGGAAATGAGGTGAAAGATTCTTACTCAAATTGATGTTTGAAATGCTAAACTTTTGATTGCACTTACTGGCAGTCCCTAGGTAATTCCCTAAATTTTTCTCTGGAGATTAAAACGCACTTCAAGTACCTAGAAATATTTTAAAAAATCCAAAATCAGTGTTAAGAACCATTTTTGACCAATCCTAGAATTGAGCCGCCGTGCTCCGTCAGTGGGATCGCCGTCTCTGGCAGCGGTTTGCCTCGGGTCAGCTGTTTTCGGCCGATTTTGTACGAATCCCTGCGAGAAAACACGTTAAGGGACATCGGTCTGCCGAAAAAAATCGAAAAATCGAAACTTACCAGCGGCGGGGTTATCTGATGCGGCGACTTCGCTGGCTTACTTTCGCGGTTGGGTGTTTTGCTTCGGTCAACCTATAGAAAAAGGAATGGTGATTACAATAGTAAAAAAATTTTACGAAACGGGAATCGGAAAGGACCTCATTACAGGTGATTTTTGCTTTTTCTCGCGGCGGCACTACCAGCTTTTGCCCGCGATTTTCAGCCAGTCCACTTACCCTTTTGCTCCAATTTGGCCATGATGGTGTTTAAAATTGAATTTCGAGCAAAAAAAATTTTTTTAACCTTTTTTGGCAGCCGGAAATGGCTCTAGCACCGCGGCGGGCGGCGGGCTCTTTTTCTTCGACAAGGGTATCTGGCAGCTAGGGTTAGGGTTTGGTATGAAAAATGATTATTTATATCCGTCTTCTTTTAATCTAGACCGTCCATCATGTTTAATCTGCACCATCCGATCGCGATTAAATAGGGAGTGAATCTGGACCGTTCATCGCTATTTGATCTGAGTCGTCTGATCGCGTATAATAGATAATGTATCTGGACCGTTCATCACGTTTAATCGTGACCGTCCGATCGCGGCATGTGAATTGTCAGCGTGGCCTCCCGCGTGGTACCACGTCAGCGTGGCTTGCCACGCGGCGTGCTCTGGTTCGTCGGGGCTGCTAACTGAGCGTCTTACGTGACGCAATTTTCTTAAATTGTGTTTTGACTCGCAGTTTCCGATTTTTCTTTCAAAAATACCAACTAAACCCAAATGTTTATGTCTTTTTCTAAAAATCGTTATCAATTACATCATCAATTTAATTTTATTCATTTTTACCTTAAATAAAAATTAAAAAATTAGAAAATTATATTTATTTATTAATTTAATTTCAATTAAAATTAATTAGGACATTACAAATGCTATAATTATTATTTTTAATATATTAATTTAATGAATGAATTAAAATTATTTTTTAATTATTTTTAAAATATTCAAAGACAATTTAATTATTTCAATTTTTAAGGTAAATAAAAAATAATAATAATAAATTATAATAAAAATATCAAAACTTAAATTATAACAAATAAAAAATTGTAGAGATTAATTTAATAATTTAGCATTGTTATCTTTATTTTTCTTTATACTTGTATTTGGCACATTCGATCAACTCGAAGTCATTAAACGTAGAACTTAAATTATAGAAAATCAAAAAACCAAAAAGAAAAAAAGCGCTAAAACTCGAAATTTGAAATTTAAAGTTTGAAAGCGGCTTCTCGGTCTTGAAACGGCCTCTCCAATCTCCGTCCTCTCATCTCCTAATATTCTCCAATTATCGCCTTAATCAATCAATTGTTTTTCTTCTTTCTCCTACAATGAGCAGATCGCGACAGCCTTTCGCCTGTTCCGAATCTTCATCTTCGTGAGTTATTCGATGCTTAAAACAATCCAGAGGAAGAACCTATACTCTTCCCCCAACGCCAATTATCGACCACCTGTGCTCTTCAACCGCCATCTACTTTTGCAGCTCAACAACCATTGACGACGATGCTATGTTTTGCTTCACTAATTTCAGGTTTCGATTAAGTTGATTTTCAATGTGCATTTCAGATTCCCGCTTATTCTGGTTTGCCGTATCTCTTCATTTGACCAATCAGTCAAGCCGTCTTTCACTCCAATCATATCCGAAGCCAATCCAAATATATCTGTTCTTGAACTACCCTGATTGATCTGCTCGCGTACCCAACTCTGTATCTCCATCTATTTCGACTGCGAGAGAGGCCTTCCGAACCCTAGGCAGCTCGTGCAGAGCCATGAACCACTTTCACATCTACGAAGCTATTGGTCGCGGCAAATACTCCGTAAGATGAGCTAGATTTTTTCTTCTTTTATTTTTTTTTTCTTCACTTTTCCTTGCATTTCAAGTCTCTAATACTTCATCAGTTGTAATTTATGTGTTATTGGCGTGTTCGATTTGCTTAATTACTTTTCCTAAAAAATGGCTTAATTATTCTTGAACAATTTGTAGACCGTGTACAAAGGGAGAAAGAGGAAAACCATAGAGTATTTCGCAATTAAGAGCGCGGACAAATCGCAGAAGAGCAAGGTTCTTCAAGAAGTAAGTTGAAGAATTTTCTTGTCTTGGTCAGTTGTGTATGCTTGTTTCTTTTTTTGACCTTTTAAATTGCTAGTTCTGTTTGCACTTTGGATATTCTAAGGTAGAATGATGGACTTTTCATTTGGTGACATTCCATATAAGGGGAACGCCCCATTCACTTCAAGTTATGGATGTTCGCCCATAGCCCATGGGCAGGTGCCATCAGACTCTTCAGTTCTGGCATTTTTTTAATGTTTATAATTTTCTGGGTTCTTGCAATTCTAGACTTAGCTTTTTTCTCCGTCTTAGCATTCTGGAATCGTCAGATTCTCAATAGACAATCCTATTGGAGACCACCATGGAGTATAGTGGGTGCAAAAATCAGGGGATCATACACTCTCTAACAAATATTAAGATAAGTCATGACTTGTATTTATTGATTACATCATGTAATAGGAAACGACCTAGCCAAAAGAGGTTTGCTCAGAAATGCCTAACTAAAGAAATTGAAAATAAAGACTTAGAAACTTTTAAGGCTCCTTTACATATATAAAATATTCTATAATTTTGATTTTTTAAATTTACATAACTTCATTCACAAAAATATGTAAATTCAGTAGGCAGGTGTCCAAATTCCTAAATTCAGGCACTGTTTATTTGTTTTCGGTAGTTTTATAGATTTATGTGATTATAAATTT
>NW_019014676.1:1631857-1654304 GCF_000150535.2 Carica papaya
AATGATGTTAGCTTGTTCTCTTTCTTAAGCAATTCAAGCATAATCTCTTTTGATAATTAACTAACCTAATTATACTTTTATTCATTTCAGTAGACAAATCTGACTGTACTGTATTAACGGATTGGTGGTAAACTATTTTTGTTCATCTATATATTCAAAACTTAAGCAGTTGCTTTTTTCAAAACTGTGTACTGGACTTCAGGATACTGTTTGTTCAGAACAACTACGATTATTGAGGATTCTTGTATTCTGCCCCTTATATGAACTAGTATGGTGACATGAACTTCTCTCGAACATCTATAAAATATCGTGAGAAATAGTTATGAACTACAATAGGTGGAATTTATTTCTTGTCTTTTGTATTTCCTATAAGAGGTCCAGAGCACTGGTTGAGTTAGAATAAGTCTGTTGTTTAGAACGTTGTCATACTTGTTAGTTTATAAGCATTTGAATAATGTGAACTTGTAATATATACTGTAGGGCACTTGATTTGTTGTTCTATTTTATATTGGCTTTAAATAACAAGGCATTTTTTTTGTCACGCATGCAGGTGAGGATTCTTCACTCTCTAGATCATCCCAAATGTACTAAAATTTTATTCATGGTAAGGGGTTGTGACATGATGAAGTGTAGAAAGTTTTATGATTGGTCATCCTGGCTAGCCAGTATGTGGTTATGATATAGGATAGAATAGAAGAAAAAGAAAGAAGAGGAAGTTGGAGGTTATGGTAAAAGAATAAGACAAATAGGTGAGGTTAAGGTAAGGTAGATGGATATCCAGAGAGACGAAGTTGAACATGAAATTATTAAGACTGAAAGTGTATAGATTTCATCTCCCACTTCGCCGGGTTTGTAGCCTTCCTGTAGGCTTTCATTACCACCAAACAGTTTCTAAATCCTAATCAAACTTAAGAGATCCAAATATAATTTATACGGTGGTGTTACCGAAATAGACAATAAACTAAAGATAATGTTAAAATACTAAAATTGTACATGAACTTCATAAATATTTCCTGTGAAAAAAATTCCTTTTAAGTGATTTTTATACTGTGGTATTACCTCCAAAGGATTGTGCACTTTAGGGGAACTAATTATCACATAAAATTGCTATTTACATGATTATGGGCATTAGGTTTTTTATTATATGGTTAGCGGAAAATAGATTTTGAAGAAGAAATATATATGTTTCTAAAGTTGAGTCTTTTTGGAGAAAATTTTTGTTGATGCTTGGATAAGACTGCTAAAAATATCTTTTGCTTATTGCTTTGGTTTGAAAGATTATGAATGTTGTTTTGACATATTTGGCTACGTAAATACAAGTCAGGCTAATTTCTGCTCTGATAAATTTTTACTTGAATACACATTTAACTCTGAAAAACATTTTTGAGTAAGAATGGATATATTTAATTTTTGCTTCAAAAGCCTAATAAGACTGGCATTTAAAAATTATATTGTTCGTATTGATACAATATTGATAATTAGTTTTATTCATAAACAGAAGAATTAAAGACAAAACAAAAGAAACAAGAGCAGAATAGTGTAAGAGAGTTTTGATTTTTTCTAGAAAATATTAGAACCCTGAAAACAAACTGCCGAAAAGAAATAGTAAAAATAGTACTTAATAGAGGATGCAATGAAACGAAAAAAAAAAAGAGAAACGTAATTGACACAAGAGGAAAAGGGAGAGAGACAGATAATATTGATGGAATGTTGAAATGCAATCAAAGAATTTCCCAATGTTTTCATTTTCATTTATATTAAAAAGGTTACAGTTAAGCTAGAGAGAGGAAAAAGAAAAGATTTTCCAGTTGATTTTGAAGGCACTGAAATATAGTTTACAAATTTAACAGTGTTTCTTCTTCCATCAAAATTCTATCTTACCGTTTTCTTTATCTAAAATTCTTCTCTTAGGTATGAAACCTCTGCGCATTTGTGGTTAGTTTTGGAATACTGTGTTGGTGGAGATCTCATGACCTTATTACGGCAGGTATATGTTACTTGATTGTTATGTTAAAATTTCATTTGTTTGATATAAAAAATTTACAAGTTCAATCTGACAATTATTGGATTAGTCATGCTGTGGAAAATTTATGGCCAGTGGAGTGCAAAAGTGTCCCTGTCACGTAACTTAACTGTTATTTCATTGCTGGAGATTGCCAAGTCCAGTCATTTTAGGTGTTATTAATCGCTTTCTACTCTTGAATGCTGACTTCTCACTTTCAGAATTTGCTAAATTGTTAATTTGGACAGTTTAACTTCAAATTTTCAGAATCGCGAAACTTCTAATTTAGAAAGAGCAGAAAGAGAAACGAGATGATGCAGAAGTCTAATATAATTTCTTCAAAATCCAGTACCATGTACTGAATTACTTCGATGCAGAAGTACAATCTGGTCCATTAGTATGCTGTTTTGCGTTGTTTGTTTAAGCTTCTTAATTGCTGCTGGTTAACTTGAGTACTGGCTTAAGCAAATACTATAACTTTTTAACTAAATCAAGTTTTCTATGTTTTTTATCTCACGTTGCTATACTAAACTACCAGTTTTAGCACCAAACAATAGAGAGCTGCTTTTTCCCCAACAAATGGTATCTTCAATATTTTCTATCCTTTTATACATATTTATCTTTTTTTATCCTTCTAAGTTATTCAAAAGGCTATGTAAAACACATCATTGGCACTAAAATGTTGAAGAGGTCTAACTAGTGAAAAGGCAGAATCAGTATTTTGTTCATTATCTGTTATGCTAAGAAACAAGAGTGTCTAAGCGACAACCTCTATGGATTTTCAAAATGAAGTTGCTAATTGATTACAAATAATTTGCAGGATGGTAAACTGCCTGAAGAGTCAATTCATGATCTTGCCCACGACCTTCTTAGAGCTTTACAGTAAGAATGCTTGTTAAGTTTTCCTTTTGGCTATGGAGTTGCTAAGCACTGTAGCTCATGTGTAATGTTTCTTGGACTGATCCCTATTTTCAGATATGTGCATTCAAAGGGAATAATATATTGTGACTTGAAGCCATCGAACATCCTGTTAGATGAGAATGGACATATAAAGGTACCTACAAATTGTTCCATTAATAATCTGGTGGGCTATTATCCTGATGTTCTCTATGTTTTAATGCCCTTTGTTTTCCAATGCAGCTATGTGATTTTGGATTGGCAAGAAAATTGGATGATATATCAAAAGCTCCTACTTCCACGGTTGGTTGTCTTCATGAATGAATATTTTAAATTAAATGCAAATATCTAGCTTTTGTGCTCTATATAGTTTGTTTCTGATTGTAGTTTTACTTCTGTGTACTTGATAAGTTGCCGCAAGCAAAACGTGGATCACCATCCTATATGGCTCCTGAGTTGTTTGAGGATGGAGGAGTCCATTCTTTTGCATCTGATTTTTGGGCACTTGGTTGTGTACTATATGAATGTTACATCGGGAGGCCTCCCTTCGTAGGTAGAGAGTTTACTCAGCTGGTAAAATCCATCCTTTCAGATCCAACTCCTTCCCTTCCAGGAAATCCAAGTCGTTGTTTTATCAATCTTATCAATTCTCTTCTAGTGAAAGATCCAGCTCAAAGAATACAGTGGCATGATCTTTGTAGTCATGCATTCTGGAGAACCAAATTGACTCCGGTTCCATTGCCATCTCAGCCTGCTTTTGACAGCATGATAAGTTTACATACTAATCCATGCCTATTGGAACATAATGGTAGCAGACCAAACAAGACCCCTCCTAAGTATCGTGAGAAAGATGCAAAAAGAGTTCATAAGCAGGAAGAGAACTCTAATTTAGGATTAAAAGTTCATGAGACACCAGTCAAGGGTACACCAGCTGGCCATAAAACACAAACAAAGAATTCTGGCAGGATTGAGGAGAAGCAGAGAGATCCTTCAACTGCTACTAAACGTGTAAATCTTTTAAGGTTGTCAAGAATAGCAAAAACAAACTTACAAAGGGAAAATGAGAAGGAAAACTACCGGAGGCCTTTACCCAATAACTCCGAGAATGCTGCTGAAGTTCAAATTGAAAACACTGATATGGAGCTTGATTTTAACGAAGACATTGAAGATGAGACACCCGATGAATCAGATGGGCTTGATAACATCCCTGAAGAAAAATTATCTAGTCAGGTAAAAGCGGAAGTGACAGATAATAACATGCGAGTAGATAACACACCTGCAAGTAATATGCCTGCCATAGATGAGTCAAGAACACATGATGAGGAATCATCTTCTGAACATGTTGAAGTGCCTGCTACCCCACCAAGTGTTAGTCCTCAACTCAAAGTTCATAGAGTTAAAGAAGGCGCAGGGTCTGCTTTTGATTCTGATTCTTCAAAATCATCTAATAACCTTTCGGAGGTCCTTTGGCATCTATCTGATCTTGCAGTAAGACCTGTAATGCCCAGCAGGAAAGCTAATAAAACATCAGATATCATTCCTTCACTTCCATTTGAGGCACTGCAAGCATCAGACTTTGTGAAGATGTCAAAGGAGCAACTGGATGTACTTAACAATAAGATTATAACGATTTTTAATGGGAGCAGTTCAAGCATTTCAGAGAAGCAAAATATAATTAGATATCTTGAGATGTTGAGTAGTAATGCTGATGCAGCCAATATCTTGACCAATGGGCCTATAATGCTTGTACTTGTTAAAATGCTCCGCTTATCTAAGACTTCAACTTTGCGTGTTCAGCTAGCTTCTCTGATTGGGTTGTTAATCAGACATTCTACGTTCATTGAAGATGACTTGGCAAATTCTGGCATTTTAGGTTCACTTACTGATGGTCTTAGAGATAAGCAAGAAAAGGTAAGGAGGTTTTCTATGGCAGCTTTGGGTGAGTTACTATTCTATATTTCTACTCAGAATGATCAAAACAGAGATCTTAAACCATCAGAATCTCCATCCAAGGACAGCAGGTCTACATCTGGTTGGCAGGTTAGATTCATAACCTTCAATTTTGTGTCATAGAAGTTTTAGTTGATTCTGTCTCCTATCCATTTAACAAATTATGACATGTTAATATTTGTTCACTAAAGAATTTATTTTCTTTTCTTCTCTTAATTGAAGATTATGAAGTGAAGCCTTTTTTTGAATCCCCTAGTAATAATTCCTCTTAGCATTCTCTATCTTCTACTGTTTTGTTCACCACTTATTTGGTTCGTTATATACAGGTTTCAAATTCTTTAATTTCTCTGATATCATCAGTTTTACGAAAAGGAGAAGATGATATGACTCAACTATATGCATTGAGGACTATCGAAAATGTTTGTAGTCAAGGGGGACACTGGGCAGCTCGTTTCACTAGCCAAGATGTGATAAATAACCTGTGTTACATATACAGAGCAACTGGAAAACAGGAGAGCATGAGGCTAACTTCTGGGTCATGTTTGGTTCGGCTTGTTCGTTTCAATCCTTCTAGCATTCCTTCAGTTATAGAGAAACTTTCATCCAAGGAGATAGCATCTGCCCTTGTCAAGTGCAGTCCTCGAGAGCAGCAAGTCTGCTTGAACCTCCTAAACATGGCCATATTAGGAAACCATTCAAATGTTGGAAGGTACCTTGCACCTTTGGCAGAGGACCGAAATCTGGTACCTGGTCTTGTGTCTCTTATTGAGCAAGGAAGTGAGATTTTGAGAGGAAAGACACTTCTTTTTGTAGCCCTCCTTTGTAAAAATGGTAGGAGGTGGTTGTCACACTTCTTTTGCAATGCAAGATTACTTTCTACAGTGGACAGATTGTCAAAAGAGAAAGACAGATACTTGCAGCAGTGTTTAGATGCATTTGTGCATGTTGTTGCATCTACAGTGCCAGTTTTTCTTGATGCTATAACTGGGGATATTCAACAGATGATTGGAGGAAGGCGTCAAGGGCAGATATCTGCAGTTAATACTCGAGCTACTTTGAAGGCTAACATTCATTTGTTTCCTGTTGTTCTCCATCTACTTGGGAGCTCATCCTTCAAGAACAGAGTGGTGACTCACCAGGTCCTGCAGCAGTTAGCAAATCTCATGAAAGTTGTTGAGGCTCCATTCCAGGTCGGTAGCTATTGCTTGACCCTTCGTCGTTGGTCAGTCACCTCTATTTCCTAATGTTAAATGATATACTTTAAATAGAAGTTATTGTTTAGAGACGAAAAGAGAATACCTAGAGGGAGGATAAGGTATTCTCCTACCACTGAAAGAGAGAAAAACATATAAAAGAAAAGGTAAAATGGGAAACATATATATAGCATCCCAATTGTTTTGCATAATAGACAAAGACAAGAGTCAGACATAATCATGCACTTTATAACCCATAAAGAAGCCATACAAATCATCCTATCCCAGATAAGATCAGCAGAATTGACATGTTGGTTGAAAATCCTAGCTTTAAAAATGCCAGTCATAGAATCAAACATCCAGAAAAAAAGGCATATTTCTATAACATTCCATGCTCTTATTTTTCAAAAGATATGTCAGATAGGTCGAGAGCGCTCCATTATGAGGGTATATGAGATTGCTCTTTTTAGATATATGGGCAATTTTGAGCACTTCATTAATATCTTAGCTTGGTTAGTGCCTACTAGATTTCTAGAAGTAGGTCAAAATAAATACTTAATTCTTTAATTTTTAAATTTTTATTTTTTTAATAAATATACATAAATGTATCCCTTTAAATTAACAATATATTTATAATATAAAAAAGTATATTTTTATGTCTT
This sequence comes from Carica papaya, assembly GCF_000150535.2. The sequence goes on from NW_019014676.1 coordinate 1,638,562, forward strand.
TTTTCTCAAAAAATAGTTGATTTTTTATTTTTTATTTTTACAATCAGCACTGACTAATTGGTTATTTTTAAAATAAAAATTTGTAATTTGTAAACACAATTCTAAGCCGTCCGAAACACTGATTGTTGGAGGACAAGATTTCGCTGTTACCTTGCCCCGATAGGTCACTACTACTTATTTCTCTGAAGAGTTTAATCCTACATTATGACATAAAAATTTAAGAAACCTCTCTAAGAGAAAGATTGGAAAGTAGCATACTGAATACAACTTATTTTTTCTGTTTATTTTCAGGGCAGGGATGACTTCCAGATAACCCTTCTTCGAGTGCTAGAGTGTGTCGCAGAGGAAACTCATGTAGTTCTCCAAAAGCCTGATATTTTTATTCGTGAAATTCTCCCTAGTCTTGCTGTTCTGTATAAGGGGAATAAGGATGGCGACGCCAGATTTTTGTGTCTTAAAATTTTATTTGATGTGATGATCATTTTCTTAAACGAACCTTTCGAAAATGAGGAAAGATCAGAAGATTTGAAATCCATATCGAACTCTCATTTCCTTCCTCTCTACCCCAACTTAATTGAAGACGAAGATCCCATCCCCATCTATGCGCAGAAGCTTCTTGTGATGCTCATTGAGTTTAAGTACATCAACATTCCTGACATTCTTCAACTGAAAACCGTCTCACAATGCTTTGAGTTTCTGCTTGGTGATTTGTCAACCGCAAATGTAAGCGATGTTAAGCTGTGTCTGGCTCTGGCGTCTGCTCCCGAGATGGAATCAAAACTACTTTCTCAACTGAAAGTGGTTAGGAAGATTGGGAATCTTCTAGAGTTTGTATATGCAAAGGATATGGAAGATTTTCTGGAACCTACTCTTGGTCTCTGTAGGGCTTTTCTTCTACGTTCCATTGGCAGTAGAAAGGGGTTCAACTACATTAAAGAACCAGTGCTCCTATGTGATGGTTCTTCCGAGGCAAGTAATGCAGTTGACCAGCAGCAAGGCATAAGAGACATAATGGACTTTGCTAGTAATGTTGGGGTCTTACTAGAGTTAAGTGGGTCTCAAGAAGCAAATATTGCAGAAATGGCTTCCGAATGCCTGGTAATGTTGCTGAAGGCAGCTCCAAGGGAGGCCGCAACTGGGTTTCTAACCAATCTTCCAAAGGTTAGGGCTATCCTAGAATCGTGGAACAAGGGAGTTTCAAACTCACTTTTGCAGCGGCTGCTGGATTCTATTGGGTACTCCTGTAGACAGTATTTGTCACACGCAATTATTTTATCGATATCTGTACCGGACATTTCAAGGATTGAAGCCATAATTGCTGAGATGAAAAATTCTAACCTACCTGGTTTATCGGATATTGCCCAGCTCGTGTCCTCATATTTGCAGCGGCTGCCTCGTTGTTTTTGAAGCCTCTAAGGTTGTGATCTTTTCTCCCTCTTTCCATCTAGTTCTGTTACAGAAACTACCAAGTTCTCAGATTTATTGATTGCCTGGTGCAGTTAATATGAAATTCAGTTGAATTTTCAAAGCTCATGAAAGAAATATCTCTTGGATCCCAAATAGATGGTCAATCCCGAACTTTAAGGTGAGTAAAATCTTTTATACACAATGCTAATTGCTCATGTTCTCATGGCATCTGGTTGTATAATCTATGTATTCTTCCATTCATGATTCCGATGTTAAATATCAACTTATGTTTCATTAGTTTTTTTTCTTGTTTCTGTTTTTTAATTTTAGTATGGTAAAAGGTGTTGTGGGTTTAATATGCAAGAAAAAAGGAATTTTGTTTTCATGCTTAAGAAATGAGACCATGGTTGATTCCATTGTTTCCAAGGGCAGTTCTCGGTGCTTGTTCTTCATATCCCCTGCTTTTTTCAACACGTGTAGGAGTGTTTCGGATAACTTAATAATAATCCTAACAAAGAATTCTCAAGAACAAAAAGGAGTGGCCGTCCTAGGTATCCCGTTACTATAATTGTTTACGACCAAGGTCAGACGATATGTTCAAAAGCCTTTAAACTTGGAACTTGGAGTATTCTTTTCTTAATGTTCTCAATGAGCATGGATCCAAGTTTCTATGGGAGGGGCTATGCTCGATTTGGGCCATTCTAATATCTTGGTTTAGTTATTTGGCAACTCAAGATTCCTTTTAATTAATTTTCTTGAATAAAAAGGCAATTGTAGGCAAGAAGACTAGGGCAAAAAATCTGTATGATGCAACATATTTGAGATGTTGATTGGATGGAAAATTTAAAGTTACTTTGCAGTGAATTAGTACCGAACTAAATCGTCATCAATTCATGGCCTTATTGTTTTAAAGTTAAACGTAGATTGTAACATGTGTTAATACATTTAAGATTAAAAAGAATAACTTACAATGAACTAATGTAATTGTAGGGGTATAATTAGAAAATAATCAAGCAGTTAACGATAAGAAAATGAATAACATAGATGTACTTAAAATTTAGTCTTCATGAGTCGTAGATACTCCCCTTAAGGCTGCAACTCACCCCTGGAACTCTGTTTTCATTTTTTAAAGAAGAAAACTATTTTTCATCTTGTCAATATATTTAGTTAGGATTTCTAATTGTTTTCTCTTTTTATATATGTTAGAGTTTTTATATTGGCTTCACATTGGGGTCAGATTTTTTGGTTTTGTGAAAGTTGTGCGATTGAATTTTAATATATATGTTCCAGATTTAGGCATGTATTTTGGTTAGAGTTTTGGTTGGTTCTTGAATGCTCTGTAATTTGGGTTTTTTCACTCATTATTGAATAGTTGAATTTTGTTTGCCCTTTTATTCGTTTTGAGATTTTTTTTTCTATTATATCTTTCAAATTTGGGTTGGGAACAAAACGGGTGGTGGCATGTAGTGGCAGGTAAAATATAGATTTCGATTCTGTACCCAGTTCAAGTATGGAATAAATATAGGTAGAATTTAGCAATACAAGGTGGGAGAAGTAAACTTGCCATGAAGCAACCCTCAGACATTCTCCAAGCATGACTTAACTTCAAGTTGGAAATTTGAATATGTTATGGAGAATAGTCTTAAGATTGCAAGTGTTCTTGCTCCCTTTAATATATGCGTTTTAGCTGTAAAGTAAGAATATCTTGGATGTTTTCTATTGTACAGTGAAAGCTTTGGGTAGCCCTCTAACTCCTGTTTAGCGACTGACAATAGACCGGCTAGTTTACGGTTGAATCTGTTCAGGTAGCAGAGTTTAAAAAAACAAGTTTTTTAGTTACTAAAAAGGTCGAGGTCAATGATATTTAAAATATATATGCATGTGCGGATAAGTATGAGGTGGTATATGTTATTATGAGAATCAGTTATAAATAAATTTCATAAAAAAACAATTATGAATAAAATTAATCTCTATAAAAAAATGTTATAGTTTTTCACCGTTATTATTAAACTATTTTTTTTTTTCATTTTTATCTATTTACATATATTTTTATTTATTTATAATTATATATGGTAGAATATCTAAATAATATTCTCATGTAGCAAATAAAACCTTTTTTTAAAAAATCATTTCGAGAACCAGGAGTTATACTAGTAATGACTGAAAGGTTAATGCTACATGTGGTGGTTTGTCTTACTATATAAATGCATTGGTTGAAGCTCGTGTAGTTGTTGGTGTATGTAGTTAGGGAAAATATATAATGTCTGTGATATAAGAATATTTTTGGGAGAATAAACTTTAGAGATAAAATCTATTTCCCAAAAAAAATTTGTATTAAATTACCAAGAAAAATATAAGAGTAAAAACGTACCTTCATCTATAAAGAATTCTATTGTGAGTTGGATTTATGACTTAATGATCTTCTATTGTGAACAACAAAAAATTTTCGCTCCAATTTTTCTATAAGATTTTCCCCTCTCTCTTAAAATTTTTAGATAAGTGCATTCTTATTTGTAATTTGAGATTGTAATCACTGTTAACTTTGCAAATTTCTTAATTTTTAATTTGTTTTAGCCTAAAATTGGAAATTATATATAATTAAATTATATACTTTATAGCATGTCAAAAAGTTTATATTTTAAATTTTATTCGATCTCTTTAGTTAGATTTAATCTTATAATAACATATAATGTACAATTATTATTAAAGATATGCAAGTCTACTAAAATAATTGGGAGATTATATCCCATGTGTAAGCTTTATTTTGTTCACATCTGACTTATTTTTTGTTTAATTATGTGACTAAATTCTAAAACTGTTAACTGAATGGATCTCGTGTAGTTCATTTTTTGTTAACTTCCGTACCTACAGGGTTCTCTGACCTTGTAAGATGTATTGTCTCGAATGGATATGTTGGTACTGCAAATGGTAGAAAAATGAAACCAGAGTCACCCTTCCCCCATGCTTCCCAACCCCCCATCCCCCACCCCCTTTCTTTATGGTTAGTTTAGTATCTCTGCCCAAAAGGACCAAAGATAGCTAACATCCGGCAACCAGAGCTTCCACCAGAATCACACTCCTCTTGCTAAGTGTCTAATTCCATGGTTATAGTTTCCTATTCTTGTGGCTGGTGCTTGTTTAAGAGGAAATGAATTATTTTTAGATAAAGTCATTAAATTACTATAAAATATTCGAAGATTAGTAAGAGATATGATTCTCATAAGGACTCTTTTCATGTTTTCTTATAAGATTGTCTTTTTTGCTGGTTTGTTAGAAAAATTATATTCTATAGTATGTTACGTGATTTTGAGTTCAAATTAATTACACTGAAATATATTAAATTTAATGTTAAGGGTGTAATTATTTTAACTGTAATCTTCCCTTGAAAGTTAGAGGGGTATTATGTTTAAAAGGCATTAATAGCATCACCCTTTTTGTTAGTCATCTACCCTTCACTGACTTGTCACCAAACAGATTTAGTAATCCTGGAGAGAGAAAATGTGTATGACATTCAAGTTGCAGGGGACTGTGGACTTTCCTTTTTAACTATGGCCTCAGATAGCCGACTATCAAGATTTAGTCAGGGTATCCTAACATGTGCATTAGATACATGCACAAACCTGCTGATTATATTTGTAGGGAAAAAGCCTCGATATCTAGTTCTGCTTTTCTCATTTCTTTTCTTGCCAATCTTGTCTTTTTGGCTGGGATATATAAATATATAACGTATTAGTATTTTTTTTTATTGGATTTACGAATTTTGACTGACACCTCTTTGACTATTGTTTAATAAATAAGTAAATTACACTTATTTCGTATTGTTAAATTTTACTGTCATTTAAAATTTATAATTTTCGTGCCAGTTTAATATTATGCGTGTTGGTTTCTTTTTCAATTATTTTACGTAAAATATTAGTTTTTAAGTTATATTTTTTTTTTGTTTTGATATATTTATCTTGAAGTTTCACTCTTTTGTATTTAGAAATTTAAATATGTATTTGTAAATTTTAAAAAATTAAAAACCTTATATAAAATAAAAAATTTAATTATAATGTACTTAATTTGATGAACCCCGTGATCTGCGGTGGATATTACTTTTCATGAATGAACAGGTGTACGATAATCCCAAACGGATCCTAATCTACCTACGGAAAAGAAAACAAAAGCCCTTACCATTTTAGCTTATCTTCAGATGCTTTGATTCATTAAGAAGACTTTACATTATAAACCTTTTCTTTAGGTCATGGGATTTTGGCAATTATGTGCATAAGGAAATGGTCACATTCTGACATGTGGGTCTTGGGTTACCTTTATAAAAAGGAAAAGAAAATGAGAAGAAGAAAACTCCCACTGGCAATTTGTTGGATATGACAAGATTACTGTAGGTTTTTTCCGTACCATTCATCAGGTGAGATCTGAGTCGCTAATTACAGAATCCTGAGTGATAAACTTGAATTATTGTTTGCATGGTTAGAGTTAAGTTTTTCTCTTTCCTAAGTAAAAGGTTGGTTCATACATCAAATGCACATGAAAGTTCTTTGAAAGGGTCGGTGCTTTTGGACTATATGAAATAAAATATAATTCTGATGCACAAAACTATTCTGTTAATATTGGCAGAAGTTATCAAAAAAAAAAAACATATAATTCACTATCAATTGTTAAAAGATGTTCAAATTACACCTTGAATTTTTTTTCTAAATTTCATTCACATATAACTGAAAAAAAAATTAAAATCAATACTTTATTGTTAGTGAATATTAATATTGTTAAATGTTAATGCATGAATAATGACATAAATTTATTTTAATTTATATAAATATTACTTAAATAACATGTAACATCTACGTGAACTGATTTAAAATAATACATTTTTGCCATAAAGACCAAAATTTCCAATGTAAAGCTCTTGATCCACTTCTCCCATCCTTCACTATTTTTGTCATCATCCACCATTAATTTTTTTGTTAGAATATAGTTTCACTTATAGTTATATCTTTTTTGGAATTCATTGTGTGCCCCATCTTTATATCAAGTGGTAGTGTACTCGACGGAATAGTAATAATTCATAAATAAGAGTTATAAACTTTATAAACTAACTTTTATAAGAAATAACTAAGTTAGTATATGTGCTGCTGTAAACCAAAAGACAATTGGCGAGACAAAAGATATAAATTGTGATATTGAGAAAATAAAAGAAGCTTATTCCATACCTTATCTGGTATGAGCGCCAAATATACCATTCCTCGATACCCTGTCCGGTATGGAGTAACGTTCACGGTTGAATTTTCTATGTACCCGGTCCGTCTACTATCTCCCAAGATATTCAGTAAGACAACTATTTATTAATTTATATAATTAAGCAATTTCTATTTGTATATTAATTTCACATTTCATAAATTAACTATAAATCATGTAAAACAAGCGATATATGCATTAAGGAAACACAACTGAATTATTTAACTATTTTAATATATTATTATGTATTTAAAGCTGTACAAGTAAATAATCAGTTAAACAAGACAAATAAATAATTGATCGGTTTCGGTTTTATTAATGATCTATAATTATTCGTAAAGTTTTTTAAATTTCATAAAATACCATATTATTGATCATTAAGTTTTAATTTCATAACAGGAAATATGGTGATAGATTCTTACCCGAAACGATGTTTGAAATATCATACTTTCTACCACGTCTCCTAGCGATTCTCAGATTTTTTGAATTTTTCTACGGAGATTAAACACGCTTTACGTACCTAAAAAATACCAAAAAAACTTAAAATCAGTATTAAAAATCCTTCATGCTAATTTTGAAATTCCGGCACCGCCACCCACGGCGGTGGTTTGCCTCGGCCTGTTTGTTTTTAGCTGGTTTATGCTGAATTTACACGTATCTCTACCAAAAAATACATTAGCGAACTTCAGTTGGTCGAAAAAATCAGAAAATTGAAACCTACCGGTGTTAGAGTTTTCGAGTATGGCGGCTTTGCTGGCTCTCTTTCGCAGTTGGGATTCCTCATTCGGTCAACATACAGAAAATAGAACGGTGAACACAATGGTAGAGAAATCGTATGAAACGGGAACTGGGAAGGGGTTCATCGGAGGAGGTTGCAGGTTTTGGACTGCCGCGACCCTGCTGATCTTTGTCCGCGATTTTCCGCTCACTTGTAGTTTGTTTTGCTCCAATATAGCCACAGGTTACTTATAATCGAATTCCCAGCGGATATGAGAGTTTTTATCTTTTTTGGCTGTCGGATGTGGTTTTGGTGCGGCACGGGTCGGCGGTCGGCTTCCTTGCTTGGCGTCTGGTCCTTCTTCTCTGGGCGGGAGAGTTGGGGAATGCTGGCGATTAGGGTTCGGGTTTCGTATGATGCGAAATATTTTTACTCATCATGCCTTAATCTGATTCGTCCATCGCGATTGATCTCATATGTTCGATTGCGCATAAGAAGGAAACGAATCTAAACCATTTATCGTGTTTGATCTCAATCGTTCAATCGCGTCTAAGGGAGAAACGGATCCGTACCGTCCATCCGCACGGGATCGATCCTGGGCTGTCTGATTGCAGAGCACGCAGATTGCTAGCGTGGCCTCTCGCGTGGTACCGACGTCAGCGTGCCTTGCCATGGTCTGGTTCGTCGAGGTTCCTAATTGGGTAGTCCTACGTGATCGAACTTTTTCTATTTACACTTTGACCCTTATATTTTTAATTTTTCTTTTTAAAAACACTCATAAAACTTAAGTTTTTACCCATTTTTTTTAAAATTATTTTCAGTTTCGTTTCGAATTTATTTTTTCTCAAATATAACAAAAATTAAATTAAATTAAATTATAAAAAAAATATTTTTTTATATATTTTTAAATTGCTAAAATTTATATCGAACTAATTTTCAAGCCCGAGTATTACAAGAATAGAAAAATCTTACATGTAACCTGAAGATCATAATCGTCTATTTACAGACAAACTCTGCTTATAAATTCTTTATATTCTTATTTGACTCGTTACAAAATTAAAAATTAAAAATTTGATTTCTATATATAAAAATAAAATTAACACTTTAATTTGATGCATTAAGTCACAATATACTCTTAATTATATCAGATTATTTTTTAACTGAATCTAATTAATTTAATATTTTCTTATGTACGATAATTTAAACATATAAATTTACCACGTGAATTTAAAACACAATACTAGTGTCTACCTGTGGTTTGCTTTTATTGAATTTGGACTAGTTTTTTATGACAGTTTTGGACTTTCCAATTTGACCTTTGATCATTTTTCTTAGTTTAAGATGTTATTTTTTAATGATTTATATATCTCTAAATTTTTATGTATTTCTCTTCAGAAATCTAGATGCATGCATATATATATATATATATTAACAAAAATAAGATTAAATTTTAGTTCTAATTTTTGAAAAAAAATAAATAAAAAGTTAAAAATGTGGTAAATCCAATTTTTATTACCAAAAAAAATTCAGGTACCTGATTCCATTTAAATTAAATAATCTTAGTTTAATTAAGCTCGCAGTAATTAGCCGGGAGAAGGGGACGCTCCAGCACCAAATTCACGGGCGTAAATTGAAGGAATCCCAATCTAACAAACACATCCCAACAAAAACAATTCTACCCCCTCTCTGTCTTTTCCCCCTAACATGCCAACCTGTATTTTCTCATCACAACCCACTCATCATCCTCCACGTGGCACTCGACCCCACCTCGGTGACCTAGTCATTCTTTTTAAGCACCTTCATCATAACTCCTACAAAAAGCCCGCATCTCTTCCCCCCAAAAAATCATATCGATGCCGATATATACATATTTATATAATTCATATATATAACACTTGCGCTCTTCTGCTGATTTGTTCATCATTAGACATGGCCTCCTTTTGGTTCCTCTTACTTCTCATCATTATTATGTTCATGCCCTCATCTCCTTCACCATCTTTACCTTCTTCTTCCGAGCTGATCAGTTCCTCGTCATCAAAAACTGCCACTAATGTCCTTTCTGAATTCTCAACAGACTTTCCTCCATACCAAGTACTCTCACCGGACATTGCTCCACTCCTGCCGTCTCCCGGCGGAATAGTGCCGACGACAGGCTCCACCATCCCCACCATTCCATCCAGTCCCAGCCCGCCTAATCCTGACGCCTTCGACAGTTCGCTTGTTCCTGATTCTGCACCTTCGCCATTTTCGTTGCCAGATTCTCTTGCCGTGAAAGTAAACCCAGCTGGGTTCTTAAACTTAGCGGTTTTTGCAGGGTGGGTAATGCTGCTTAGAAATGCACAGTACTATAGCCGGTAGAAACTGAGACCAGATTGATATTTTTCCATCTTTGTTCAGTTGAATCTTCTATTCTTTTTATGTTATATGATATGATTATTGTATATGTATTAGTATATTAGTACTTTACTATACACTTTATGGTTTGGTGAGGATTGTTGTAATTATCAGTAGAGATCGGATCATCATAATTATTTATGATCTTCAGTTCATTTCTTCTGTTTTTGATAAACCATTTGAACCATATGCATTGAACTTGAGGAAAAGGAATTGTTAATGCGTGTTGAGATTCAATTTTTAGAATTCATAAAGCGGCAGATAGAATATATTACCCAACAATAGTATTTGTGAATTATATGGATCAACTTTTTCTTCTTCAAGTGGGGGATTGATTGGGTTTATTTTGGAATCATATGAATTGTACTGATTTCAAATGTGACGAGATCGGCATGTGGAGGACACCTAGTGATGAACAGAAAATTGGTATCTTTTTTCTTTGAATAATTTGGTAACTTGTCTCCTACATTATTTATTTATTTATTTATTCATATTTTGAGTGGACTGGTGGTGGTTTAGGTAATCTGTTTTGTCTGTTTTGAATGCCATGAAGAGCGAGGAGGGAAACCTCTTTTAAGTTGTATTATAAAAAAGATCATCTAGCTTTACCGTTTTAACAAATAGATAATAATTATTATTATTATTTGGTTGGTGTATTAGAAATAACTGTTAGATATTTAAAAAATATAGATAAGTTATTTTAATTTTTTATTAAAAAAAATTATAAAAATAAAAATTTTAACACTCTGATCAGATTAATAGAATACAAATGATTTGCATTGTAAAACAACTAATCATGTTTATGTTTTTAAACTAAATAATTAAAAGAGAGAAGAAGCCAGCCAATTGATACTTGCAGCATTGCTTAAAATATTAAAAGGCTAACAGCCCAACCCAAAAATATTAAAAGGCTTCCTCCCAATAATGTTTATATTACGTAAAAACACAGAATGAGATGACAAGAGATAGTTTCTCTTTCATGACAATTAAGCTTTTCTATAAAACTCACAAAAACAACGTATTTAAATTGTATAGTTGTGTGTTTTTTTTTTTTTTTTCCATTTGTGGTTTTTTAAATAGACGGGTAAACATCGTTAAAAAAGAAAGAAAAGAAAAGAATGATTTTTCAGATTTCATCAGATCAAGAAATGGATTTAGAAAAATTTCTCCTTTTTCCGAGAATTAATTGCAATTCCTTTCAGGACACTAATTTTATGTTTCTTGTATCAGTTCTAACCCATTTTGACATAGCTATCATGCAATTCGCACGTATTAGCACAACAAGACCCGACTTTTTGTGCACTTGAAAGTTAGGTTGCCAAAATTTTACCTATACAGAATTGCATATAATAAATGAATTACGCTCAGATTGTGTTTGGTTTGAATGTATTCTTTTTTTTTTTTTAGTTTGTAAGTACTAGTAATTTCACATGTAGAATTGAATTTACACATTTACTTTGTAATTCAATTAATTTCATTTATTTTTTTTAATTCCGCAAAAATAAATTTATATTCTGATAAATAAATCACAAAATCACTTAATTTAAATTACTTGTAATCAAAATATTTTTTATTTAATTATATTCTTATTCTTATTTATTGAAATTGAAATTCAAACAAAATTTAATATCAAAATTAGATCATAAAATTTTTAGACCTCTAGATCTTATATAGAAGAACCTATCTTCAAATTTTGGAACGTTTCTATTTTGGCAAAGTTTTTGAGTTATTTGAAAGAATTTTGACTGCAAAATTTTGATAACCAATTAGCGATGATACCAGATTAGATTTTCAGAGGATTCTCTAAAATCCTAATTTGATCCAGCTTTATACGCACAAAACTCAAAATCCATTTGTCCTGGATTCTGAATGAATTTACCCGATTGAATCCCAAAATAAATATTTATAACCAAGTGATTAATAATTTTAGTTTCATCTTCGAGTTTTTAGACCTAAAATGAGAACTAAAAATGTCGTTCAGCTTATTTATTCAATACGTATAGATTCTGTATAAAATGAAATTATTTTTATGACATATTCAAGCCAATACACTTAGCACAAGAAGAAAGAAGCCATAAGACTTCCATCCTACATATAAATTAAAAGTGAAACAAGAAAGTGCAACGAAAACCAAGATTAACACCTAGAGATTAAGAAAGATGAGAAACGGAACTATGCCGATCTAATCCCCCAGGCTAACCTATTCTTTAAGCACTCTTCTTCTTCATGAGATCTTCAATCATATCGGCTGCATCTTGAACGGTGGCAATGCTCTGTGCACTCTCCTCTTCCACACTGATTCCAAACTCCTCCTCAAGTCCCATCACAATCTCAACCTAAACACGAGAGAACCATTTCCATCATTTAGCTGACCAATATAAAATTCCGTTGATGCATAACACTGTCCCAAGAAAACACGAATACTACAGGATAAAAACATCAAACACAATGTGGACCAAGATGAAGGCTTATAGTTGAAAAAGTTGAAGAACGATTTCATTGAAACAAGGGAAAATGGGAGTGTTTGGTCTTATTACATATTAAACGATGCTGTATATTTTGTGACAGCTTGTAATTTGATTTTATTCTAATGTTATATAAAATCATCTAAATTCGATTTCTTTTTCTCATGTTATTTAAATTTTCTTTCGGAAGACATCTGCAGTGTTTGAATTGTAACAGGAACAAAAGCTACAGAATGCAAAAAAAATTAGGAGGGTAGATATTAATTTACTGTGTCAAGAGAATCAGCTCCAAGTGCTGCAAACTTTGACTCTCCGCTGATTGCAGAGTCTTCTGGTAATGCAAGTTGCTTCTTCACTATTTCGCACACCTTGTTCAATGTCTCTGGCTTGGCCTGAGCAAAAGCATCAGGATTCATGCAAATTAGTCATAAAAAGGGTTAGACTATGGTGTGTTATAGTCATTATGACTAGTAACTAATATTGTATCAGATAACTTTACAGCATTAAGGTAGCTTTGCCCAAACAGAAAAAGATAAACTATAAAATATTGAGTACTGCATAAAAGTACTATAAGTACTACGAAATGCCATAAAATTAGCCTGAAGTCATTTTTAGCTCTAGCAGGACTTGAATATTAAGACACAGACGGGTTAAAGCTCAAATATATTCAGCCAAACTTCATAGTCACAAGGACAATCCTGCACAAAACAACTTATTATACGGCTAAAATTAACTAAATACTTTCTCCCAATAAAAGTAATAATAACAAGAAGCAACGATGCAACTCTTCTCAGTAAATATAAGAGATAAGGACCCCAAGCATGCAGGTGCAGCAATTGGAGGGAGATTCATCATGGTAAATTTACACAGTTAGAAACATATAATGATCATATGCAATAGCTTCTTTACTAAAATTTTGACATAATTTCTAGAACGCAAAGAAAAATCCATTCAAATCCTGAATGCAGATGGAGAAAAAGAGAGCAAAAAGCTGAAAGAAATGGATCACATTCTCAATAGAACTAAGGCATACCGCGCATGAAACTTGAAATCGAGAGCGTCCTGGCTGCAGCCTAAGAGAGGTAAAGCTTTTCCCATGGATAGGAAGTGAAACTGATCGGAGACTAGAGATCCTAGGAGATGCCTGCTCAACATTAAAACAGAGAACAATGAATAAATCCAATGCTTTCCCCAAACAAATCGAAAAAAAATCTTCATTTAATCAGCTCTCAAAACTTGTAAATCCAACGATTTCACGATCAAATACATCAAAACACATGAAGTTCGAGAAAATAAATCAATCAAACCCAAATACAATCACTACCAACCCGAAAATCTCTGAACAAATAAAGCCGAATCCAATAGAGCTTATAAAATTTACGATCGGGAACTATAAAATTTTCAATCAAAACGAAATTCGTTCCAGATTAAAGCGACAGATTGCAAAATGAAGAAGAAAAACACAACAGAGATCAGGACTTAGTTTAACCTGGTTTTGCCTGAAGGAGCATGAGAATGAGCATAAGGTGATCGAAGTTCCGGAAACTGAAGCCATTGATGGAGAAAGAAGGTTATGAGATTCTCAGGCTTTTCCTTTGAGAGAGAGAGAGAGAGAGAGAGAGAGAGAGAGAAGGGTTTAAGCGGAGAAGACGAAGAAGGTAGCTTGAGTGGAAGCGTGAGAGAAGGCAACGTTATTTATAGACACGATTTGCATTGCCAGCTTTTAAGGTGGTTGCTGTTTGTTGGTTGTTTGTGCTGCTTCGATTTCATCGAAACGTGATTCGGGTGTTTGGATACACTTGTCTCTTTAAACCTAAATCCGGATAAGGTAATCTCCGCCACGGTCTGGTTCTTGGGATTTCCATTGTTTGGCTACCTCAACAAATTTTTTGACTCCTTATTTTAATTTTCTTTATTGTCGTTTTATCATTTTAATTTTCTTCAAAAGTCATTTTTACCTAAAAACTCGGATTCAGTCGTTTTTTCCCTACGAACTTTTCTCCTTATTTTCAGGATATTTTTGGGTGAAGTTAAAATAAAATTTATTTATAAATTTATATTTAATTAAATTATTTTTAAAAAATATAAAAATTAATTTTATATAAAATTTTATGCTAAACTAAAATAATATATTTTAAAATTTTAATAATTAATAAAGAAGATGGAAATGTAACACGGAATATGATTCATCGAAGAAAACAGTATTGAAGGGAGACAGCGTAAGAAATAAAATCCAACGTGATACAAGTTTTTTCCCAAGTCAATTTAAATTATCATAAATGACATGTTAGATAAATTGCCAAGTAAATGCATGTGTGTGTGTATATATATATATATACGAACTGAATATATTTGTATGTATGCGCGCGCACACACACACACGTATATATATATATACATGTGCATTAAGATGTGAACGCCGTCTTTGTTTTAGTAATTCGTGTACTGCCTTGACATTAACGTCTACTAAACATTGAACTAAATCATCCGGTGCTACCAAAATTTATTAGGAATATTTTGAAATAAAGATAAGTAAAAGGGTTAATAAGCTAATGTTTTGTAAATAAAAATAAAAAATAATTATAAAATAGCTGTTTTTAAAGTTAAGATAAATTTTAGAAAAAAAAAACAAATATTAATTTCTATGATAATTTGAATAAAATAGTAGTGTCTAAATGAACTTCGAATTTTTCTTTTCGGAATTTGAAATTCATTTTACCCAATCCAAATATCTATTAAGAGTCCCATTAAAAACAATAAATTACATTAAAATCTTTAAAATTTAGTTACTGATACAACTAAATTTAGTAGAATTAAAATATCAACGTAGTTGTTAATTTCAGTACAGTTATAAACAAACTAGTCCTCTACCCGTGTGTGTTATGTACGATTTATAATTAAAAAAATTAAACTATTAAATTAGAATATATACATATATATATAGCAATGGATTAATTTTAATGGATTATATGTTTATGACTCTAAACTAAATGAATAGTTTTATTTTAGGATTGTTTAATATATGTATCATATCCCCAAGTATTTTACATTATTCATAATATAAATGAAGATTACATGATTTTATATGATTCATACTGTAAATGTCTAAAAATAAAAAAAAATATTAAAATTTATTAATTAGCGAAAGCAATTTAGAGTTTAATGTTATATTTATTGCACAGTTTACTTAAAACGCCCAATAGGAATACGGGAGACGGAGATGCAATCTTCTAACTAGTTTTTTTACTGTTCGGGATCCAAATCTTGGTTGTCCTGATCTAAAATGGTTAATAATAAAAAAGTGAACTATACTATGTCAATAAGAATTCAACTTCTTACAATTAATACAGAAAAATCAAATATTTGTAAAAATCGTAAAATAACTAATGAAACTCATTTTTAAATAAACTTATTTAACTGAAAATGTTAATTTTCTTAACTTACTTGTGTAACACCCAAAAATTTGTATTTTATTTTATTTTCATTTTTTTAATTTATTTTAATTTTATTGGAATTTTTGTTAA